>ML782511.1:18944-67818 GCA_009831015.1 Picea engelmannii
TGAAGGCCATTATGAATTTTTGGTCATGCCTTTTGGCCTTACAAATGCACCTTCCACATTCCAAGGGTTGATGAATTCCATTTTCAAGCCCTTCCTTCGAAAACTTGTGTTAGTATTGTTTGATGATATACTAATCTATAGCAAGTCTTGGGAGGATCATGTACAACATGTTGACAAGGTGCTACAACTATTAAAGAAGCAACAACTATATGCCAAACTGTCCAAATATTTATTTGGGGTTAAGGAGGTAGAGTATTTGGGTCATATTGTATCTTATGAAGGTGTCAAGGTAGACCCTAACAAGATTAAGGTCATGATGGATTGGCCAATTCCAAAAACATTGAAGAATCTTAGAGGATTTTTGGGTTTGACAGGTTGCTACCGCAAGTTTGTTCGGAACTATGGGATAATAGAAACCCTTTAGCTACACTAACTAATAAGGATGCATTTTCATCGACTCCAGAGGAAACTACATCTTTTGAATAACTTAAAGAGGTGATGTGTAAAGCTCATGTCTTGACCACACCATACTTCACAAAAACCTTTATTGTGGAATTTGATGCCTCAGGAAATGGTATTGGTGCTGTCCTAATGCAAGAAGGAAGGCCCCTGGCTTTTGAAAGTTGGCCACTCAAGGGAAATGACTTACACAAACCCATTTATGAGAAGGAAATGATGGAAATACTACATGCATTGAAGAAATGGCACCCTTACATAATAGGTAGGCACGTCAAGGTAAAAAAAAATCATGATAATATTAAATACTTCTTGGAACAAAGACTATCTTCAGAAGAACAACAAAAATGGGTGACCAAGATATTGGGTTATGATTTTGAAATCTTCTATAAAAAAGGGAAGAAAAATGTTGTGGCAGATGCACTCTCAAGAAAGGATGAATATGTTGAGGCCTTTCCTTGTGCTATCTCTATCATCCAACCTGTTTGGATAATAGAAGCGAGGGATGAATGGAAGAATGAAAAAAATGTGTGGACTCTCATTCAAAGGTTGCAACAAGATTCCAGTACATCAGATACATTTACATTGAAAAATGATTCATTATGGTACAAAGATCGCTTATATTTATGTAATAACTCCCAACTCAAACAAAAGGTACTATTGGAATTGCACACCTCTTCGGTAGGAGGGCACTTGGGATTTTTGAAAACCTACCATAGGGTCAAGAAGGAATTTTTTTGGGATGGCTTTAAAACTGATGTTCAAAGGTTTATGGTAGAATGTTTGGTTTGCCAACAAAATAAGGTGGAAACAAATAAGACCCCAGGTCTTTTACAACCATTAGCCATACCAAGTCAACGTTGGGAGGAGGTTTCCATGGATTTCATCGTAGGGTTACCGAAGTTCTAAGGAAAGAGTGTCATCATGGTGATTGTTGATAGACTGACCAAGTACACACACTTTTGTGCACTCTCTCATCCCTTCAAAGACAATACATTTTCCACCACATTCATAGAGATAGTTCAAAAGCTGCATGGAATCCCAAATATTATTGTAAGTGACAAAGATCCTATCTTCACTGGATATTTTTGGACATAATTATTTTCTTTTTTGGGTACTCAATTGGCTCATATCTCACCCTATCATCCTCAATCTGATGGAAAAACTGAGATAGTGAACAAATGTCTGGAAGGCTACCTTCGTTGCTTTGTCTCTGATAAAAAAACACAATGGTTCAAATGGTTACCCCTGGCAGAATGGTGTTATAACACTTCCTTTCATACTACAACAAAAATGACACCATATATGGCACTCTATGGATACCACCCTCCTTCCATCACTTCTTCTCTAAAAGAAAAATATAAGTTCCAAGTAGTGGAAGATCACATCGACCATCAACAACAAGTTCTCCAAATCTTAAAGGACAACCTGACCATGGCACATAATCGCATGAAACAACAAGCATATCAACATCGTAGTGAAATAAGTTTTGAAGTAGGGGATTGGGTGTTTTTAAGACTACAACCATACAAAAAGATTTCTTTCAATCAAAACAAGAAGGATAATAAATTATCACCAAAGTACTATGGTCCTTATAAGGTGTTGCAAAATATTGGTACTATGGCATTCAAATTGGAGTTTCCTGCATTCTCACGAGTACACCCAGTTTTCCATGTTTCATGCTTAAATAAGGTTATAGGCGACGAGATCCCAGTTCAAACTATATTGCCAGAACTTGACGAGGAAGGAAAAATCATATTGGAGTCTGAAGTCATTACTGACACAAGAATTTGCTAGCTGAGGAATAGATCCATTTCAAAGTATCTCATTAAGTGGAGGAAACTCCATGTTGAAGATTCCACTTGGGAAGATGAGTCTTTTATACAGAAGTATCTAGAATTACTCAAGCATTGTGGACCACACTTGTCTGAAGGGGAGGGGCATGTTAAGCCCTAAATAGTGGCACATTACCCCTTAATTGGGGAATATTACATTAGTAATGATATTTTATTTATGTCATCTTGGGTCCATTAGTTGTAATTGTACCTCCTATTCTCCTATATATACCAAGGAGACATTTTCATTTGGAAACATCTTGTACTTGGAAATTTATGTGGTGTATAAGGAGGTTTCCCCCTTGAAGAGGCTTATTATCTAAAATTATCTCTTTTTCAAGGCGTTGAGTACTTATTCTTAGGTTTTTCAATGCTATATTGATATTTGGTTCTTAACAGATATTATCTTATAGTAGGGCATAGTAGTGGACCCAAAAATATTAAGGAAATTAGAGAGTGGAGAGAACCAAATAAAATTTCATAGGTAATATATTTTATGGGGTTGGATGGTTACCTCAAGAAATTCATTGTAAGTTTCTCCAAGATTGCACATCCTATCACGTCTTTGCAAAAGAAGGGTATGAAGTTCAAGTAGACTTACACATGTGAAGAAATATTTCATCGTTTGAAGGACATATTGACAAGGGAACCAATATTAAATATTGTTGATCCATAGGAGAATTTCATAGTGTGCACTAATGTATGCAAGGAAGGGCTTGGTGGAGTCCTTCCACAAAATGAACATGTGGTATGTTATGAGTCAAGGAAGTTGAAAGAGAATGAAAGGAACTATGCCAAATATGACTTATATTTGGTAGCCATAGTTCATGCCTTAAATATGTGGAGGAATTGTATCATGGGTAAAATTTTTGAGTCGAGGACATACCATAGTGGTTTGAAGTATTTGTTTGAGCAATCAACATTGAATTCTAGACAAATCAGATGGCTGCAATTTCTTAGTGAATATGACTTGATATCAAGAACATCAAAGGAAAGGAGAATAAAGTGGTTGATGAAATCAATATGAGGGTTTATGAGATGAATACTATAGCAATAAGTATGTACATGTGTGATTTAAAAGACAAAATGTTGGGAGCTTCAAATCCAAACCGACATTATTTACAAGTCAAGGAAATTGTACAAAAAAGGTAATTTACATCAAAAATTCAAATATTACAGGCTAGAAAAGGATGGAGTCCTCTTGTATAGGAACAAAGTCTTTGTTTCTAACTCTCGAGAATTGAGAAATCTAGTGTTGAAGAAAATGAATAATGTACCCTATGTTGGACATCCAAGGTACCAGATATAAACGCATGATATAAGCCTAAATTCATAACTTTATATACTTTATCCTAAGTTTCCAAAGTCATGGGATGTGTTCCTAAGTGAGTTCCTAAGTTTTGGGAGAGCAGTTCTTTGAGTACCACTTTTCAAAAGGGTGACATGCATGTATAAGCCTAATTTTCTAATGGAAAGGGAATCATTCTTGGTACAATATGTGAACTGGAGTTGGTTGTGAGCATGGGGATCCATTGAGATCCTGTATCCTGGTAACCTATGTGAATCCTAGGTGGTATTTTGTTGCCATTTATCCTCGGGTTTCCTTGGGGAAGGATAGATCCCCAGATGGATAATTGAGTGGGTAGGATTGCCCAATGTGTGAGACCTAGAGGCTGCATGGAGACTCCATTGGTGCAACTGGATTTCCTATAACCACAACTCTACGACTTCTCATATGAACTATAATAGAGCCCTATAAATGAAGTGGGACAACCCAAGTGACTACAATGCAGAGAAGGGGGTACATTTCCTTAGGTTGTATAGGTTGAAGGGAGTGAGAGTTGTTGGTTGGAATTTTTGTTGTAGTTTGTTACCTTGGTATAAACACTTACCTATATTGTTTGTGAGACTTGGTTGGCTTAGGTATCTTTTTCCCTGGTTGATTCATAGCCTTAGCTAAGGGGTGACCTACTATTGAGAGAGATTGAACAACCATCTCTATGGATATGTGGAACATCTAATATCTACAACCAATAGGCGATTTCATAAAATGTAAGTGTTCTTGTTATGATCGTTTTATATGCTTAATTTATGTTTCTTTGAACATTTATATTTCTATATGTTATTATGTGTTAGGAATAAATTATGACAGGTATTTCATGTTATTAGGATTGCATATCAATGCCATATGAAGGGGATGATTATTATATGGTATTACAGTTTTTAATTATGGAAATGTGAGTGAGGTTGAAACAAATATTGAAAAGTACATCATTTATAGATTTAAAATAGTAGTAATGTGGTTTAGTTAGGAGTCTGGGTATGTTACACTCTCAGTGATAACATGTAAAATTCCATACAACCCCATTACCCATGTGTGTATTGATCAACAAGAATAATCCTTATGCCCACACACACCAAAATTAACACATCAAATTGTTCCATGATCATAAGTTAAAGAATATCATTAATCACATAACATATTGTAATTCCCTAACACAATATAGAGTCCATATAATTTCGATGCCATCCCATATCAATGTACACCTATGGAATCCTTTCCACACTAGGAAAACCATTAGTAGCATCTGAAAATTAATGCATCTAAAACATATTCATTGCAATGTATCATAACCAAATGAATCGATAACATCAATTACATCATATCAATGTACATTTTATCCATCCATGTTATCATATAAACATTTAAATAAAATTCATTCAAGACTACCATTATGTCAATTAAAGCCAATCAAAATAATCGAAGAGTTTGAGTTTTATCATCATAACACATGTCAATAAACTAGTTCATTTTGTAAACAAAATGCCCTCAAAATAATAAGATTTGATCTATCAAACTAGTCTAAGAAAATTTGGCACTACATACATCCCCACTTTAGGAAACTTCATCCCAAAGTTTTAAAATAAATAAGGAAACTATTGATGCATCTCAATCACATCCTCCCAAGTAGCTAAAGTGGGACTATAACTATTCCATTGGACCTTTACTTCATCTACCAAATGACATCGAAGATATTAGGTGCGTCAATACAAAATGTGGATTGGTTTATCCATCAAGGCCCCCTCGTATTACATCTACAAATGAATCAAACCAATAACATAAGAAGGGTATGAAATATAATCTCGCAAAACAGATACATGAAAAACATCATGCATACAATCTAACGATGAAGGAAATGCAAGATGATAAGTATACATTCCTTTTCTTTCAAGAAATTTAAATGTTCCTACATGTTATGGTGACAAATTAGCTTATTTACCAAATTCAATGGAGCTCTTTGTTAATTTCCGTAGATATGAGTAATCAATCACACACAAGTTCCAAAGAATAATATGGAAGAAATCCATCTTTATTAATATGAAACCCTTCAGGTAGGGAAACATCTTATAGTTGATCCTTTTATAGAAGGAATCCACTCTTGTTCAATTGCCTCTTCAAAGGGGAAACCTCCTAATAATATACAATCCAAATATAATACTCTTCAACCATGCCCATTACATTGCTTGCATTGCTTTATATAATACTACCTACCACCTTAGAACATTCTAGAGAATGAACCTTCTAGCAGGTGGAACCTTCTATTAAGCCTTGTCATATTATTTTTTTCACACTATGCCTTACTTACTAAAATTGGCCTCCATACATAACAATACATAAATAACCTATTTATTATTAATCCCCTTGGGTACCTCCCTAGGTACCCCATATTATCCCCCTAGCTACACTACATTTCACCCTCCTTAGAGAATCATTGTCCTCAATTATTTTTATGAGGAAGTAAAACAATATACTAGGGTCTCATGGATAAGTGTGGACCATAAGGTGTAAGACTTAAGTAGGCTAGAGAACTAGGGTCCCATGTACAAGTGCTAGCCATCATGTTGAAGTAGTCCAATATTCATTGTAAACTTAGGTCCCATGTCCAAGTGCTCATTTGAACTCCCCTTTGAAGATACATGGACTCAATAGACAACTGAAAATGGTTCTACAAATGTATTAATTGGCCATGTGGATCCAAATATGTAGATCCATCCATATCCAAAAGATCATCCACATAACACACTAGTACAAGAGAGAGAGAAAACTGAAAAATAGTATGCATAGAAGGCTCTTGACTTCTCTCCATGATGTTCTCTACATAAGGTGGATTGGATTCATCAAATATAAGATGTTATTCTCTAATAATTGTTCTCATATATTCTCTCATTCATGCATTCATGCTCAAATCACCATTCTTCAATCCCAAAGAGCTAAATACAAGGTCTTTCAATTTAACTAAATGCTTACAATCAAATCACAACAACATGACACATAATTTATTAGAGTTGTGAATTTTGTGTTTGAAGAAACCATAACCTGAAACAAATCCAAATCTACACATGCTTGAACAAGATACTTCATTTCCTACAATCTTTCCTCTTAAAGACACCCTATTCTGCACATGATTGACCAAGATACTTCATTGCCTGCTACGATTCCTCTCATTGTGTAGCTTCCTTTACAACCCTTTCATAAATAGTAACCTATAACCATTATATTAAAATTATTTATCCATAAAGGGGTGTTAGGTACCATATTTTATTAATTTCTATTGTAATTCTTGTTATTTTGTTATAAATAGGCATATCATTTGAAGTACCTTCACATATTTTATGTTGCAAATTGAAAAAATAATTGGAAAACTTTGTAAGATTCATTGCATACTTTCCAATTTAAGGTCAAGAAGAGAGTAATGGTTATAATATCAATTGAATTTGGTAAGCATGGTATAAAGGCATTAGTTTGACTAGACAACACCATTATTTGTAAAGTGGTAGGTTTAAGTACCTCAATAATGTAGGAAGAAGCCATCTCTTTTTCAAATTTGATAGCTTATTAAGTTTTAACCTTGATCCAAGTCTATTATCATACCCCTTTGTATTAGGATAGACATCATAGGGTCTAAAGCTTCGAGGTAAAAGTCCAAGGTGAGATCAAGTTGGGATACTTAGCAACTAGGAATTTAAATTGTAAGGCCTGGAACGTTGTATTAAAATATTTATCTCTCTCATTATGTTACATATGAATACTAGTCAATTTTTTCACTAAATAATTACATTTTTTGTCATCCCCAAAATTATCTACCAAATAATTTTTGAATTCTTGCTAGTTGCATATTGAATTGATGGGAATATTGTAAAACTAGGCTATAGCATTCCCTTGGAAGGTATACATGAATAGATAGAATACAACATATTTTTACATTATGTTTAAAATTCTTATCACTTCCATAAAATTCTTGATATGATCTTCAATTGGGATTGCTTCCTTAGCATTAAATTCAAGGACATTCTTATAAACATTCGAATTCTTGCTAGTTGCATATTGAATTGATGGGAATATTGTAAAACTAGGCCATAGCATTCCCTTGGAAGGTATACGTGAATAGATAGAATACAACATATTTTTACATCATGTTTAAAATTCTTATCACTTCCATAAAATTATTGATATGATCTTCAATTGGGATTGATTCCTTAGCATTAAATTCAAGGACATGCTTATAAACATGCTTCGATAAATCATGAGGAATACCCACTCTGTCTAGGGAATCTTCTAGAAGACAAGGATGATTATTATAATCCATGTTCATAAGTGGATTTTATTTTCAAATGTAAGTTAAATAACACTCTTCAAATTACACTTCTAGTAGGGTTAATTCCCTCCTAGGTTTACCTCTATCACTCAATTTTTTATATGTTGTTGTAAAACTATATATAAAAAAGCATCTTCATTATTTTAAAATGAACTAAGGTATGTCTAATAAAATTCCCTTTACCTTAATTATTGCATTTTCCTTTCAATGAGTCAGTGGTTCAATCTTTCGTGTTCTTATGTACTATCATCTTCTTCTCTATGACTTAGAGGATGACATGGAAATCAATATTTTGAGGTAGTTTGTTCCAAGCAACAACAACTAAATCACATTGTTTAGAAAATTTCTCTATGACTTAGAGGATGACAGGGAAATCAATATTTTGAGGTAGTTTGTTCCAAACAATAACCACTAAATCATATTGTTTAGAAAATAGGTTAATATTTTGTATATTTTGAGGTAGTTTGTTCCAAACAACTAAATCATATTGTTTAGAAAATAGGTTAATATTTTGTTGGAGAGTAAGTGCTTTTTTACCTAAATCCATAAAATATTCCTTCCTTCTTGTTCCACTTTGATGGTGAGTCAAAATGATCCTTACCAACTTCTCGAAGGGATCCTTACCAAAAGATCCCAAACCCTTCATGGAAACTTGTTAATTTTGTGATATGATTAACCATGTTGTTATACTCTTATGTGTCTTAGATTAAGTTTATAGGTACAAATGTACAAGAACTTATATGATACACATGTTTTTTTGGTTTTTACATGGTTTTTAATTAAAAAAATTAGGTTTAAGCCATATGAAACAATTGAAATTTTAAATTTATTTTATCGTGTTTAACATGTTTTTAGGTTTTTAATTAAAAAATTAAGTTTAAAAATATGAAACAATTAAAATTTCAAATTTATTTTATAGTGTTTAATATTAATTGTAACCTAAATATACATTAATATTAATCCCATTCAACAATATACCAATTACATAAAATACGGTTAAATCATATTCTAATAAATTAAAAAATTAATTCATCCTTTTAATAAAACAACCCAAATAAAAATAATTCCAAATAACATATAAAAATAACTTACATATATCACTAATAAACAATCTTTATTAATTTATACAATTTGATATTCCAAATAACATACAAAAATAACTTACATATATCAATAACAAACCATCTTTATTAATTTATACAATTTGATATTCTCTTTCAAACAATCTTAGAATCAATATTTTTCTTATAATCTTTCTCTTCTCTCTATGAATATTTTTGAATCCCAAATCTCTCCTTTATGAAAGAGGACAAATCTCATGACAATCACTAAATATTTTTTAAATGAAATGCATTTAATTACCGATCTAATTTATCAAAATACCCTAGAACTTAATGAGTTAAACATATTTCCCTAACGACTTAATGAAAAATGGATCCTTGTTAAGTCATGAGTGAAGTCAAAACAAAACAACATAAAGTGCATTTTTGCAATAACAAAGTTCTTTTGAAAAATGGGTCCTCCTGTCATTAGTCAAAACAAAACAACATAAGTGCATGTATTCAATTTAAGAAGATTCATAAGTGCATGCATCTTTTCAAATAAACACTAAAGAACATGTTAAGAATGTCAAGTGGGGTAACATCATGATATAAGATTCAAAATAAAGCATTACTATTTTAACACAATCATTTGTTTTCAAAATATAATTAAATTAAATGTGAAATAAACACAAAATAACATGTAATATGTTAAGAATGTCAAGTGGGGTAACATCATCATATAAGATTTAAAATAAAACATCACTATTTTAATATAATCATTTGTTTTCAAAATATAATTAAATTAAGTGCACAATTAATATCAATGTTATTATGTTAATCAAAATAACATTTAAATTATTTATTTCATTAAAATAAATTATAATTAATACATGAAAATAAAAATACATTTTTAACTGATTATCATAAATTATATAATATTCGTGTTAATTTAACACTTCAATCATATCACCTTCCCTCAATCTAAGATACAAAATGAATTAATCTTGATATCATGTTCTTTCATTAAAATAAGTTATGACAAAAACATAAAAATTAAAACACATTTCTATCTGATCATCATAAATCACATAATATTCATGTCAATTTAAGACTTCATTCATACCACCTTCCCTCACTCTAAGATATTCAACTGAGACAATGTTGGCCTCCTATTTTACAACACAAGGACTAAGGTAATAATTAGTTTGGATTTCCCTCACTCTAAGATATTCAACTGAGACAATGTTGGCCTCCTATTTTACAACACAAGGACTAAGGTAATAATTAGTTTGGATTAAGATGTAGGAGGAGGAACTTGATCCTAGGTGTTAAGTAATGGGTTAGGAAAGAATCGAATTAATATAGAAAATTTGAAACTTAAAAGTGAATAGTTCCATTCTCTAAGAAAGAGTATGGTATTGGTCATCATTATTATTTGAATGAGAAGCATTTGCATGCACAAGTCAAGTGGGAGTGGCTTTGGTATCTAGTCATTTTAGAGGAAACAAGAAGTTCAAATCAAGTTCAATATTGTTAAGAAGTACTTTGGGATAGTCTTAATTTTTTTGTTTCAAAAATATTGGAGTATCATCATGTCCACATTTAATGGTAAGAGATTGGATACCAACATATTTAAATATGCTTGAATCAAGGAGTGTAGAAAAATTCCACGAAGAGCTCTAAAAAGCATAGAGAATATCATATGCTAATTGTTGTCATAGTTTATAGGACATATTTCCCTTATATTATGTCCTCTCCCTTGGAAAGTCCTCCCTCTTCCTTGTGGGAAGTTAGTCACATATAACAAAGGGTTTGTTGGGATTTAGCTCTTGAATCCATGTGTAAATATCAATAACTTCTATTATTTTCAAGAAAATAAAATTGTGGGAACTTGGATTCCTTCATCTTTCCATTACCCAAAACATTCATGTGGTTATGATATCATAAAAATACAACATGTTTCATCCTCCAACCTTAATCATCATTGGTATTATTATTTAAATTAAACCAAGTTTGCATAGAGAGATTTAATAAACAAATAAACAACAAATTTTATCCAACTTTATAATCATATTTTTGTATTAAAAAAAACACTAAAGATGGAGAAGTTTAGTACTAACATTTAGAGTGAGATTTGAGTGCTTAATGACTTGGAAAAAATCCATAACAAGATTAACATTGAATTGTATTATTGGTCAATTATGTCTAGCCTAGGTGATTGTGAGAAGTATTATCCTCCCTTCTCAGGTTTAATTTCTACAAATGACATGTTGAGCTCTTAAATAAGTATACATTTGTAATGACATAGAGCCTTGTGGTTACAAAGCCCCGAGATTTTATGAAATTTGGTTTACCCTAGGTACCATCCTTGGAATGAGGGAAATGCTAGGTGAATTGCTCCAACCAAAAATATGTATTTCATGAATAAAAACATTAACTTGCGCTATTACAATATAGGGTCATAGCATTGAAATTCACATCACCCCATTGTTTTTTTCTTCTTGTAACAACCATTTTTTCGTTATCCTATCAAAGTATGTAATTGTCTAGTGGAATCGACAACTGGGTCGGTCTCATACTCGCGTGACATGGGGTCGATTCCGACTGCTACCACTATAACCTTTAGGTACCATACATTTGCCCCTTCCATAGGCACGAGTAAATCGAGGAGATTTGAAGTTAAGACCTCATTGAATATAACACTTCATATCACAACACTTACTAATTGAGCTACCCCAAAACTTATATTAATATTATCATTAATGAAATTTAAATTAATGTATTTTTTACAAATTTTAAATTTAAAAATTGTTTTGATATACACAGATACAATTTTATCTCATATATAACAATGTTAAAAACAAAGAAATAACAAATTTACTAAATTCCCAAACTAAGCAATCTAATTTCCAATTATAAATTTTGAAATGATCAAAAGTGTAAGCTTGAGTCTTCCTTTAGCACACAATTCAAAATAACTGTGAAATGTGGGTAGAATTTTCCTTAGTGTACTCTCTCTATAGCCTTTATTTGCAATAATATAAACTAGCATATTATTTCTAGAATTTTTTAAAAATGTGAATATGTAGTAACATTTCTATATATTAAAAAAATGCACTTTGAATGAGTATTTACAACTCATTCAATACAACGTATATTTCACATTTAACATTTCGATTACAAACTTAGTTGTTGTTGTTTTTTTTTTTTAAATATTTCATAAAAATATAACTCATTTGAAAATCAAAATTGAAAATTTCTCATACATTTTTTTCAAAAGAATAAATAAATAATATATCTCTTTTCAGAGTAATATTTTTAAATATTACTCTAAAAAGAAATAATAAACATTTTTTAAATCAAATCTTGAAAATTTGTTATAAATTGTTATTTCTAAGGTGAATAAAATAATAAACCATATATATATATATAAACTTGGATTTATTTAAAATGTTATTTTGATGATTAAAAAGTATTAAGGGGAGTGTTCCAAGATCACTAAAGTTTTGATGATTTAGAAGGTTAAGATTCCAAGAAAGGATTCTAAGTTTCTCAAATGGCTATTTATTGTTATCATTTTGGTCTCTATCCATAATAATAACTTTTCGGTTCCTAATTATTGTCCATTTTCCTTCCTTTCTGGCTTCCTTTACCTATTGAACATCCTTCCTTAGTTTAACTTGATCTTCTCGAATGAGGTCTTCATTTATAAACATTTCAGACCTTTTTAAGATCATAGTTTTACTAATTATGTCATATTTATGGGCATTACAACTTATCATAGCTCGAATCAACCTATCTTTATGTTCAATTAATTTTCCCAACCCTTTTTCTTCTATAAGCCCAGTACTTTCAAATTGTGATTTATTTTTTAATTCCTCCTTGACTATTGATAATCTGTCCTCATCATGTTCTTTTATACCAAAAATTACAACGTTCATATTGGACACAATGACCACACTGAGAGGGGGGGGTGAATCAATGTGAGACTCTTTTTACACTTATTTAAAAACTTTAGTTAGCAATCACCATTTACTCATTAGTTCCATTCACACTTAGTTGCTTGCATGTAAACATATCTCAACAACATACATCAACAATAAAGAACTTTGGACCATCATAATAATGAACACAAAGAGGAACATATATATGTTTAAGCTTTTTGTGTTATACGTTACAGGAGACTACAATCTCCGGTTTTATCAGCACCAACTGAAAAGAGCACAAACTCAAAGAGAGCATGTTACGAGGAAAATCACTCTATGGCATGGGGTAAACCACAACATACGGAAATGACTGCTGAAATCAACTCTAATCTCAAGTATGTTATATAAACAAACATGCTAACAAGAAAAGATAAATAACCTACCTCGTCCGGACGTTCAATGAAGTCCACTATTGGGCACTTGACTCAAAGCTATATACCTGCAACTTGTCCTCAACAACCAATATACGCATGCATATGGAGATAATATCTAAAGTTAGAAGATATAATAGAATAATCCTTCAATATTCATAACAAATATGCCCATGGAATAACAATTCAAATATTTGCAAGACATTAATTGGACGAGAAAAGAGTATTTCTATTGAAATATGATCAACAGAAGTGTATAAATGAAAACATTCCATGTCGGCACATCTCATAACCGAGAAACTAAGTCCCTTCCATCTGGGCCTCCACCACTTCAATCCTCCACCAAAGGAAATCTCATATAAGAGAGACAATGAGGTTCTCCATCAAAGAGGGAAGAGCTTGGGGGATGCACAATGTGTTCAAAATTTAAAGGACAAAGGGATGGAGATTCAATATGAAGTGAATAATTTCTTTAGAGTAACTTTTCTCTCAAAAGTTGAATTCATCTCCTTCTTCCATAGCTTGGATATGGCCCATTTATAGCCTTCAAATGGAACTGAAGGGTCGAGTCAGAGCGTTTATGGTATACGGAAGGTCAAGGATCATGGATCTCGTGACGTGACATGGAAACTCGACACCATTTTTAAATTTTGGGCAAAAAACCTAATGTACGCAGGCTGTGATGGTGCAACCTGCGTATACGCATGTCATATAGTTGTTAGGGCGCGAATATGTGGAAAACTATTATTTTTAGCTCTGAGAACTGCAAAAAGAGACTTCAAGTCTGCATAGGGAAATGGAAAAGGCCTTTTAAGCAAGTTTCATGGGGTGAGGCAAATCTTTCTATAACAGATGCCCCCTAATGTGTGAGGTCGGAGGAGTATCTACGATGGTCGAAATACATTATAATTCCCAGAAGTGGAGTAATGGAGACCCAGCTGGACGAACTAGTTGCTCATAAGAATATTACAATCCATAATGACTTTGTACACATGGATGCCAATTTGAATTACACTGTAGATCCATGTGGAAATATACCAAACAACTTTTCATGGCTATGAATAGGTAATACAAAGTAGATACATGCCATAGGTTGTCATAGTCACGAACAAGGGACAGTGAAAACCAGTCTCAAAATCAATCTGAAGATATATGTATACAATGGAGTACAATCTAATCTCCCATGATCACTGAAGTCATATAGGTACTGGTCCAATGAATGATAGAAACAACTTAGGAAAGTTGCGACTATAAACTGATGTGTTCAAGTCTTCTACATGATCCACAAAAGGTGCAAGTATACATCATATGAATAAAGGAGTTGAGGTCAAACACAATGAGACTTCATTTGATTACCAATCATTAAGGTATACCATTAACAAACGTGATACAACCTATGGATAATGAAAGTAGGTATCAAGGCAATGAGTACATTCTTACAAGTGTGAATAAAGGTGTTGAGGTCGAACACTTGAAGAATCCATCGATTAGGAGACATTGATTTATTCCCAACTGTCGATGGAGAGAGAACCTGCCACTGATGAATGCAAGCCTCTAGGTACTCATGGGACTCTAGGCCTTGTTTCCAGAATAGATGAGATGAATTTGATGTAAAGAGACCTGTTGAAAGGAGAGCATTAAGGAATCTCTCATCATTCAGCACGAGGTACAAAGAAATAACTTGATGATTTGGAGGAACTTGGATGAAGATGATGTTCATGAACCAATGACCTTGTGTCTCTCTCGCATGCACCATATGCAAGTAGTGCACGAAAGAGACCCTCTGAATAACAACCAATAAGGAAACCTGCCGACAAAGGTGAGGAAAACACCAATAAGGATAATGGAATCCAAGACAATGCATGAATCCTAATGTGTGAATAGATTTATTGTCGTTGAACACAAGGGAAACCCCATAGTCAGCGACCAATGAGGAGATGTCGACTGTTGGGTTCAAGGTTACCTACCTGTTATCACATGAAGTTGTTTTGGGTCAATTAATCCTTAGGTTTTTTATTTTTATCCTTAGTGTTGTTTAAGTTTTACTTTTGACCTCCTCCTTATTGTTTTCTTAGGTCTTAGCACAAATAAAGATAAGGTTGATGTTGGCCCAAACCCTTGGTTTATGTCTTCATCTTTATGACATGGTTAGACAAGCCATCATCCTTATGCCTCCACCACTACCCTGACATGTCACCATTTCCACGATGTGATTAAACCCATCCACTTTGTCCCTCTACCCGTTAGAAGGTCAAATCAAGTTCTTTTTGTACGTTGCCATCTCATCAATACATTTCACAACGCATCTCAGGTACACTTTGCTCTCATTTCCATAATTTCACTTATGATGCTTTGTTAGCCGATCTCCTTGTTTTGAACACTTATGTTTTTAAGGAAATAATATGGGATTTCATCATTTAAATATTTTCTAACTGTTTTCCCAGGATTTCAAATTTCTCTTAGCTCGGTGCTGCAGAAACTGTTGTTTTCAGACAGGTTCTATGAAATTTTCTGCAAACTAGCTGGCAAAGGTGAATTGGAGGTTAGACCATTTGCAGGGGGATTCGTCCAAGATAAAGCATATCAAATTTTAAGCCACAACCTCCAGGTACTCCATGAGATTTTTAAGCCCTTTTGAAGAACATTAAAAGATTGTTCTTGTTTTTCGTCTCCTAGGCGCTGCGAATTGGTTAATCCATGCTACCAACCATCCCGTTTACCTCTATTGTCATAATTCTCAGCCAACTGTAGAGCTCTCAGTTTATTTTAATAAATATTGATAAAACCTTGTTGTCAAGCCACCATTCCTATCTCTTATTTGGCTTTTGCTGCCTGTGCTGTGAATTCTGCTGAAAATCCCATGTTTTGGCTCTTTAAACCCACTGCAAACCCTGTACATCAACTCAACACTATTACCCATTTAACTCACAACATGTACCAGCTGGTTACTATTAATATTTCCATTTTAATTTCAATTCTAAAGTCTATCTATGTTGGAAATTGAAAAGAGCTTTGCTAATAAAGTTATGATGATTTTGCAAAATGATGGTGAAGTGTTAAACTAAATATTTTGCAAGTTAATTTCTCCTTGCTTCTCCTTTTTTTTTGTATGGTCTTCTTCCATTTCTAACTATCAGCTTCCCTTTCATAAGCATAGGGGTAAAATAGGTTGAAGAACATTAAAACCCTAGACAGAAGCCAGCTCTGAAAAAGATTGTCCCTCCAAACCCTAAGAGCTTTGTCCTTATGTTTTACCTCTTGCATCACTCAGATTGTTGTCTTAGTTTTCTTCCTAAATCATCAAATGGATACTCCACAAAAGAAGAAGGCTCATAAGGGTGGGGGAATAGTGAGGACTGAACCCTATGACATGCAACTATTTGTTGTTGAACCTCTGATTAGGGAGGTCTTCCAAAGAGTGAGATGTTTCAATTTCTGTCAGAAGATGAAGAGGGGGCACCCTGATGTAGCTAGAGAGTTTTCCTTGAATTTTGATGGAACCAAAAATAAGGTGGGAACTCTTGAGCTTGAGGTATCTGAAGAAACCATAGAAACATCTACTGAGATACCAAACACTGGTGAAAGATGGTTTAAATCCATGAATCTAAATGCAGCATTCTCTAAAGAATTCCTTAAACCAGAATGTTAGGGAGATAACATATCAAAAGGAGTTCTTCGGAGCCATATGGTTGAGGGATTTTAAAACATGCTAAGGGTGATCCAAATATATTTCACTCGTGAGGGCAGGTTCAACATGATTTTCCAGTACCACATTATACTTCTGCTACACTTCACAGGCAAAGACCTCGTGAACCTCCCTTTCTATTTGTTTAGAAGTATTGGGAAAATGGCTGACAGGGTCCAAACCAAATCCAAGGTTGTGGACACAAGTGTTTTTCACTCAAGGTTGATTAAAATGATTGTGATGGAGGAGTTGAAGAAGAAAAACATTGTCTGGGATCAGTTCATTGCCTTTGCACATTTGCAATTGAATGTTTCCCCAAATCAACAATCTAAAGTGTAGAGTCCTCTTCAGGCTGATAACACGGTTCACAGAGAGACAAGTACGAAGAGGAAGAGAAAAAACATTGCTAAAAATGATGAGACTCCTAAGGAAAAAGAAGAAGAAGGGGGATATCATTACTCTCCATAAAGGGAGTTTTCACCTCAACCAGCTCTAGAATTAGCAGAAATTCCATCAGCTAGAGCTACAAGAAAAAAAGGAAGGAGGTTAGTCTTTCCCTCACCAACTACTGCAGTTGAAACTAAAGCTAGGAGGCCCTTTACTAGGTTATCAGCCAAGAAGGAAAGTGTTGAAAAATAATACATAACAAAAAATCCTATTAAGAGAAAGGGTAAAGGTAAAGTTCAAGATGTTGAAAAACATATTGAAGTCATAGACATAACCACTCCCCCTGAAAACCCTACCTTCAAAAGATTGATTAGACAGCTCAGAGAAGCTAGAAAGGAGATTGCTAACTTGAAGGGATAAGGGTTGGATGAGAGGAAAAAAATGAAGGATATGATGGATATGTATTTGGAAACTATTGATAAGGCCAAGTTTACAACAAAGAGATTTCTGCCCCTCCATAGGCATCTTAATAATTTATATAGACAGAACATGGATTTATAAGCTCAGATCAGAAGATTTAAGCTGGAGCTACAACCTTTCAAGGAAGAGTTAGCCCAAAGAAATTTGAATGTGTTGGCCCAAGCTGCCACCATAAGGAGTACCCGAATCAGGAAGTGAAGTGAAATGTCTTAAAGAATCTCAGTTTTGAAAGTGGTTATCCTTGCATTTTGAAGATTTTGGAGAAAGTATAATGCCTATAGCCGAGTTTTCACTCATACACCATATTATGAGACTTCTACAGACTCACTTAAATATGTGAATTGTTTTTGGGTGTTTTTGGCTCCAACTGGACAAATTGGACAACTACAAGACATTTCACAGTGCTTGGCGTTGCGAACTGGTCTACATAGTCGGATGCTGAAAAAATTGTTGTGAACTGGATGATACAGTCAACACTACATGATTCGTTGCAAAATCCTATTTTGATGGGTTCAAGAGGATCAACAGTCAAAATATGGCTAGGGGAGCATGGTACAATTGTTTAGAGGTCAGTTAAAGCTGGAGGATACCTGGAAACAAAGGAAATGCACTCAAAGGACACCTCACTATGCAAGAATAAAGTGTTAGGATAGTTGGCAACATTAGCCTTTTTTATAGCAGTTTGTTTTTTCCAGTTTGTACATGTGTAATATTTTCAGTTTAAGGTGGAAGAATCCTATGTTAGAGGATCAAGCTCGAATTGTATGCTATCATTCCTTGTTTAGGCTATAAAATCAGCATTAGAAGACATTTTGTGGGTTCAAATGGTTGATGTAAAAGACCTTTTGGTGATTTTAATGAAAGACTTGATGAAATCTTTTTTAATGGAAGTTAGTTTTCTTTTTTCCATCTTATCTCTCTCACTCTGAAATTGTACTGTCATTGAAGTATTCAAATGATATTTTGTAGTTGTATGACAATGGATGTTTGATTTTGATATTGTTATATCTTTCTCAGAGTTTTTTTTTCTTCGATTTAAGAAGTTCTTGCATCTGAATCATTTATCTCCTTTGTCTACTGGAATAGCCTGAAGTTAGTGGTAGACTCATTTCATTTTCTTACTAAGTCTTCCTTCTATTCACACTAATCCTCAAAACCCTGATCTAAGTTAAACAAGACCTCTTTTGCTGAAGCATTTCATCTAGAATTTCCTGTGTTTTGACATTGATGAACTAAGTTTTATCCATTTGACACCACACTTTAAGACTTATCTCATAAACCTATTGATGTGTACCGAGCTTTCACTTTAGCATTCAAAGTGTAACTTTCAATGCTAACACTACCCATAATTAAAGTAGTACTAGGGTGCACGGTAGGAAACCAAATTCATGTAACTATGAGACACACTGAGGGTATGGTCGACATGCAAAGTCAAGAGTTCTGAGAAATGGCCGAAACTAGCTTATATGCATCATTTGAACGAGAGCATGAGACATATGGAGGACTCCGACAACATAGACTTGATAATGAAAATTTGTGATGAGGGAGGCACCAATCAAACTCTCCATAGGGATTGGAAGAGTAACAAGACAGAGGAGTAAACTCTAAGTAATGAGCTCAACTTCCTAAGGTCATGCTAAAACCAAAATTTGGATGAAAAATGGACTCAAAAGTTTGTGCTCTATTCAAAGGAGACACGAATGCTGCCAACATGAGATAATATTATTTTCCTGCCTATATTATTTTGTTTTTTCATAGACAAATCAATGTTATGATACATAGGAGGAAACGAGTTCCGTGAGTAAGCAACTAGTTCCAACAATGGAACATACCTATGCTCAATGCAAGGAGGTGTATGCAGGACATGGACACTCGGGGGAATTTTTCCTATTGGGGTATAGGGTGCCAAAATGCAAAGGATATAAACAAGGCTCTTCTTGGCTGATGATGCAAACTGTTGAGGTAATAGGCTTATAGCAAGAAAGAGGGAACCAACAATAAGCTCGATACTGCAAGTAGGATGATGGAGTGCAATTACAATGTAACACCAAAGAATGTCATATTTTGAAAATTTAGTCCCCTAAGCCCAAAATAGTATAAAACAATACCCATGAGAACTCTTCTACCCACTAGTGACTAGATTATTTCATTTTCAAAAATAGTATACTTGGTCCAAAAAAGGGTTAAAATTACACTAAATAGACGTCCTTTCAAATTTAATTAATGAGTGTTAAAGAGACAAGTTCACTCGACAATCTTTTCTCTTTTTAATAGAGTTGGAAAAGATCTTAACCAAGACTTGGTGGAAGTCCCATAGGTATAGGTCAAAATGCTTATGAGTGAGAATATGAGTTTTAAATGTAAAGTCATATTGCAACTATAAGGGACTCCCGGTCTTATGGAAAAAATCTTTGCATGGGCACCAAATGGCACAAAGGTTCTAACTAGGGCACCCATGTTTGGTAAGCCTCTACCATTCACTAACGACACTTCTAGTATAAGAAAGAAGGTTTTGTGTCACTAATAAATGGGTTCATACCAAATGCATATGAATCAAGGTTATAGGATAATGCTAGTGTGAGAAATAGAGTGACGACCTATCCTATATGATGGTCAAAGAAAATACTTGCCAAAGTCACGAATGGGAAACATGGAGCTAGAAACCATAAGAATCCCTGGATAAAACCACAAAAACCAACTCCATCCATTGTACTATTAGTCCACTAGGCCAAAATATTAGCAAAAACTATGTAAAGTGGGTAATTTGTTTTTATAAATAGTAAAAATAACCAATTTTACCATACCATTTCACATTTTAACCCAAATAGTGCATTTTGGACCAATTTTTCGATGACCTTCAAGTGCCAATTGTGGGAGCTACGAGCGAAAGAATTGACAACCGTCTAGACCAACTAAGTACTCTTTCCCTCTTGTTCATTTGTAGTGGATTACAATTTTAAATTAGGTTTCATTTTTTTTATTTTTTTAAGGTGCAAATTAGGAATTAGGGTGTACGCGAGATGTAGTTCATCAGGTCGTGTATACACAGCCTTATACATGACTGTTATCAAAAGAGACCATGTATATGAAACCCTATATGAGATTGTGTATAATGTAGCTCACGTACAAGTCTGTAACTTGGTTTTTTAAAGAAATTTGACTCAAAAAATGGATTTTTATTGCAGGATGGTACTTGAATGGAGAGAAAGAGAGAATGAGGAAGTTGATGTTGCAGTGGAAAGAGATATAGGGGCCTAATTAGCATTAAAATATGTGGGATTTACAATTTTTGGTCTCTCAAAGGGATGAGAGCTCAAATGAGGATGCTCGATGTGCAACCATTGATAATTGAATTTGAGGATATCTACTTTCTTACAGGATTGTCACGTCGAGGTGAGGTGGTGAACCTCAAATCCCAGGGATATTGGAGTGGCATGAACATAGAGGACTACATCGCCACTCACTATGTTGCAGGCATAGAAAAGGTAGGGATCCAACTCCCCATTAGAGAGATCAACAACTCGAGTTTAAAGATCGTCGTTCTTGTACTCACAAAGATCATGGGGTCAACCTCGTTGCACATAACATCAAGGCCACTGGTTTTCTACTCAGTGGAGTGCTTATGACCGACACTATATAATTGGTGCACCTCACTACTGGCTAACATGAAGAGCCAGCTGACAAACTACAAACAAGGTAGGAAGAGGAACTTCAGGTTTGCATATATCTTGTGTAGTTTTTTCTTCGAGTGGGTTCTAGGATTGAGCCCTAGATTCGATATTGTTGTACATAGATCTCTCGATCCATCCATGTCACAATGGACTGAGGTGATGAGGCGGTTGGGAGTTGGTAGGGTACCAACCCCCTACAACGATGAGTTCTTCTTCTGGTGGCGTCGAAAGGTGATAGCCTTGGATGGCTAACCTTATGCAGGGATCGACTACAGAGGAGATCCAAACATGCCAATACCACCAAGGTCTGCCTACGAAGATATAGGTATGAAAAAGTTTTATATATTTCATTTTTTTGTATTTTTTAAAATAGTTAAAAAAAAAAAAAATTTGGATGATGTCAAGTATTTAACAAAAAATATTTGTTTCGTAGATGTGGGTCCATGACGACAGGATGAATTTCCATGATATTGGTGGAGGCACCGGGGGGATGAACTAGCGGGAGGAGACTCAGAGAGAGTGCTTCAAAATGTGTAGGGAAACCTGTCTTGTTTGACACACAAAATACCCATGGTTCAGGTAGAGGATATGCGAGAGGCGATGCATTGGCAGGTGGTGGGAGTGCCCCCTACATGGGTGTGAATCTTATAGCATCTGAAAAATGTCGTAGTATGCTACCATGAAACACATCTGATGCCACATGTGTAGATGTCGTGGTCATTGTATCAATCATATGTATATGTATTTTGAGGGCATGAGCCCAAATTTTTGTACTATGACGCCATATTTTTGGATATATATATAACTTATATAACTTTGGTCTTCGACTTTACTTATGTTATAATGTGTACATTGATAAATGTGTTTTCTTTACTTTAGTTATGTGAAAAATGACAATCTAAAACATAATTAGCATATGCATCGAATACATAATTAGAACTTCTAGGTATGTGATTATAAGTAATAAAATCAAAATGTCATTCCAAAAGTTGTACCCGTAGGAATCGTCAAAGTAGAGTAGGATCTCGTACACAGTAATTATCGTTCAACTGACATACTAATAACTAGGAGTCCAGGCGAACCTCTAATCTACAAATACCATGTGAAATGGCGTCACGTAAAATCTCTATAATGAAGTTATATTCAGCCACATTATTCGTTGATGGCCCTAGACAAACGCCACCTGAAGACACCTGTTGACCCTCGAGTGATTAAACAACCCAAGCGGCGGAAGCCAAGTTCCATGTATGATGACTGACATTGTATATGAATCCTAAGTAAACCAAAGACTCCATTGGCATCTGCCAACCAAGGGAAAACTCGATAAGAAAGACGATGACACAAAGGAAAAGATGTATATACACTGAGATACACTAGTATACAAATATTTACACCCAATATTGGGGCTCAAGCATAATATATTTCCAAGTAGAGCCCATTTATGGGCTTAACCAACATATTCCCTTCATAATCTTCTAATTTGTTGGCACAGGGGCAGACCCAGGGTTCACTCCAAGAGTGCACCAACAAGCCATAGCTACTGGTCCTTTCGGTGACACCTGCAGATCAGATGCAGTCTCACCCGAAGCAACGAGGAGGGGGTTGCAGGATAGATATGTCTACAACCAGAGGAATATCAAGTGGATCTTGTATAACAACAATCATAACATTCATATATAACTTATCAGTGAGATCTACTCTGCGCAGCTATAGATATTCATCTAACACAGTAATGCAATTAACAGTATAATAATGATATATATCAAAGCATCAATCACTCCCACAACAAAAAATATATGTGGTTCACCCTCTCTCAAGGGCTACGTCCACAGAACTGTGCTCATGATATATTAAGATAAAGCTTACAGTTCTGATCTTCGCTCTTGGCTAGCAGATCCTCTCTCTTTGTCTCTCTTTCTCTCCCCCTTCCTACACACCCAGCTGTAGGATCTGATCTTCACACCTAGCTAAAGATCTTACAATACCATAAGGCTCTCACCCTTATCACTTCTCTCTCACAATACGATGACCTCTCACCAAAAAAATAGAGATAAATCAATAACGATATCATACATCTCGACCCAGGTCATCTTGACCTTTATTTATACATTACAATACCTCACTGATAGCGTTAGGCTAAAACCTAGGTGTAAAAACCCTAGTTACCAAAACCCTAGGTGTCTAAAACCCTAGGTCAACTTGATCCAGTTTTTTTGGGCTTTGCCAACCTGTCTTTCCTTCCTTCTCGCACGGTACTTCAAAGCATCCAACGATGGATTTTTCCATTTGCTGAGTTGTCCTTGATCCCTCTTCCTTGTTGATCTGTCATCCTCGATATCCTCTTCCAACTATTTTCTTTTTCCCATACTTCGCTCCGTATTCTTTTCTCTTTTGCTCACTTCGACCTAGTGACAGTCACTGTGTCTCCTGCAAAGTTTGCTTTTAACCTTTTCTTCCTTGTTCTCCACTTCCTTTCAAAACCAAGGACCAAAAATCCCCCAACACTCACCTGTGACTCGTCTTGAGGCACTTCAAATCTGATCTTCTCGTTTTACTTCAACTTTGGACTGCGTAGTGTAGCCCTTGCTTTCTGCTTTATGCCTCCTTTCCATCCTTGTGCAGACTATCTTTTCTGTGTCTGGTACCCAATTTCAACTGCACCTGGTACCTAGACCCTTGTCTCCTTGATTCTACTGAGAGCTACGAGGCAGTTGGTTGTCATAGTACAACTTCAACCGACTCCCATTCACCAAGCCTTACTTCCAGTCTCCTTTCAATGTCTTTAGCTATGCAGATCCTCCTTCTGTAACATAGGCAATCTCATATGGTCTGAGCCAATGCATCCTGAACTTCCCAGGGTGTTTGATAAACTTACTGTCATTTACTAGTAATAAATCACCTTGTTTGAATATCTTCTTCTTGATATGTCTGTCGTGATAGGCCTTTTCTCGCTCCTTCTGAACTTGTTGATGGAAGCCTGTGATGAATCTGTCTTCTTCTAGTTTGACCAACTGTGCTAGCCTCTCATGAACAGTGCCAGTATCATCCATGTCTGTAAATGCAATGATTCTTAATCTTGGTACCAAGTACTCCATTAGGAAAACAACTTCCAGACCATAGACCAACTTGAAGGGGGTCTGCATTGTTAATTTCTTGCAAGTGGTTCTATAGGCCCAGAGTACTGCTGGTACTCTTAAATCCCAGTCATCCCTGTTCACACTGTAAATCTTTTTTAATGCTATCTCCAGGATTTTTTTGAATGCTTCAACTGTTCTATTTGCTTGTGGATGGTAAGGTGTGCTCTTCTGATGGTGGATTGCAAATTCTTCAATCAGGGCTTCAGCTATCTTATTGATGAAGTGTGTACCTTGATCACTCATAAGGATCTTAGGGCATCCAAACCTGGTTATTATGTCATCAAATATAAAATGTGAAGTTGTAGTTGCACTACAGTCCTTGACTGCTCTTGCTTCGGCCCATCTAGTCAGGTATTTTATTGTAGTGATAATATACCTTGCTCCTGTGCGCTTTCCTGGTGGGTTTATAGGTCCCACAAAGTCAATGGCCCACTTGTCAAATGCTTGTAAAGTCATCTGTGGTGCTAATGGAATTTCATCTCTTCGGGATGGCTTTCCAACTTGCTGGCATACATCACATGCTCTGGCATAGTCTTTAGCATCTATGTGTAACATAGCCCACCAAAGGCTAGCTCGCAAAACCTTTAGTGCAATTGCTTTCCCTGCGTAATGTCCTCCTGCGATGACTTCATGAGATTCTTCTAGGATCATAGGGTTCTATGCCTCCATCACACATATTCTTAGTATCTCATCAGGCCCCATTTTGTACAGTTGTCCAGCTATAAGTGAGAAGTCTACAACTTGCACCACTAGCTATTTCTTCTGAGGAATTGTGTACTCACCTGGAGCCATTCTTGTTGATAGGAACTGAACTATGTCTCTGAAGTGGTCATCAATATTTCTAATGGTGAGAAGTTGTGCATCCGGTAATGTATCCTTTAGACTGGTAGGTTCTTCACCATGTTCCAACCTCAACAGGTGGTCTGGGCCCTTGTTCATTCTTCCTGGCTTAACTATGATCTCAAAATCATATTCTTGAAACAACAGAAGCCATCTGCATATTATCCCCCCCAACACTAGCTTGTTGACTAGGTACTTTAGTGCGGAGTGATCGGTAAACATTTTAAAGTGTCCTCCCAACAAGTAGTGATAGAATTTTTGTAATGCATACACCATGGCTAATCCTTCTCTTTCTGTAGTGGTGTAATTAATTTCAGCTGTAGATAGCTTTCTGCTGGCAAATGCTAATGGATGATCAATGTCCCCTTCTCTAGGTTGTTCTAGTAATGATCCTAATGCAATGGAAGACGCATCAACATGCACATGAAATTCCTTGCTCCAGTCTAGAAAGACTAGAATAGGCGCAGTCACCATCTTTTGTTTCAGTGTGTTGAAGCTCTGTTGGCATTCATCTGTCCAACCAAATTGACAGTCTTTCTTTAGTAACTTCTCCATCAACGCAGTAATCTGAGCATATCCTTTGATAAATTTCCTATAATAGCCAATATGTCCTAGCGTAGTGCGCAGTTGTTTGACTGAGGTTGGAGGTGGAAAATCAACTATAATTTCAATTTTGGATGGATCCACCAACAATCCTTTCTTGCATACAATATGACCTAATAATACTCCAAATGGTGATAAGAAGATTCACTTCTTCAAATTCAAAGCAATTTGACACTGCCTGCATTTATCCATCATTAGCCTTAGACATTCAATATGATTTTTCAACAAACTAAAAACAGTCCAGTCATCAAAGTATGCTTCTAAAAACTTATGCAAAAATTCTTTGAATGCTTTAACCACCACCCTGGAAAAGATGGCTGGGGCATTCTTCAATCCAAATGGAATTACTGTATATTGGTAGGATCCCCACTCTGTAGAAATCATAGTCTTATGACGGTCCTCCTTGGCGATGCGGATCTGATGGTATCCTAAAAACCCATCTGTAAAAGAATATACTTCTTGGCCTCCCACGTTATCCAACACTTCGTCTGTGAATGGTGTAGGGAAAGGATCATGTAGACAAGCATCATTCAACTTCCTGAGATCTACGCAGATACTGATCTCACCTGTCTTATTATCTTTCACTACTATGGGGATAATCCACTTCGACTCCTCGACAGGTTCAATAATCCCTGCTTCCAACATTCTGTCGAGCTCAATCTTCACTTTTTCTTTATATTTCGGGTTCAATTTGTAGGGTATTTTATTGACTGGCTTCACATTTGGTTTCAAAGGTATTCTCATCTCTCCCATAGGTCCTTTGATACCCTTCATATCAGTGAACTTGGTCGGGAACAAGTCCTAATACTCATGTAATAATTTTGTAATTTTGTCAATGGTAGCAGCGTCCCAGTAATCTCCGACATTGGCAAGCTTTGGTGTCTCCTCTATCCCAATATTGACTTTCTTTATCTTTATCAGCTGGCCAATGAATGGCAGTTCAACTCCCGGTCCTTCCACATCTCTCTGGCCTTCTGTTTCTATGATATTCACCTTCCTTGGATCATCGTCTTCATCGACATTAATGTTGTAGTAGATCTGCAGTTTCTGGAGGGGCGCAGTCCATTCATCCTTTTCTGGTGCCCAAGGGAGGCTAAATAACTCTTCAAACACTTTCAGTTTTACAATCTGAAATGGTCAGTCTACTGAGGGGTATTCAATTTCAAATAAAAATGTGATTACAAAATTCTGAGTCATACCTTCCCAGTCTGTAGTGACGAGGTGCATCTCTGCTTGAAGGTACTAGTTAATCGGGGTGGTATCCAGCGTATTGACGAATATGTGTACCCATTTTTCTCTAGGAATGTCACTCCAGGCCTCTTCATAGCTTTGTATATGGTCCTTTGGGTAGCTTCGAACTGTGTATCTTACTTCGCAACTTCCTACTTGTGATGAAAACCACATTGTCATCAAGGCTCGACATTGTGTCCAGTCTGTAATATTGCTTTTATGTGTCCCCCACCACCTTGTTGGTGTGGCTTTCAAGGCCTCGTCCATAGCCAACAACCTCTGTTGTGCTAGTACAATTTCTTCAAAGTCCATTAAGAAGGATTCTAGGGGATTCATACCATCAAAGGTAGGTAAGTTACTTATGGTTGTACCAATCCAACGAACTTCTCTGGTCAGTCGAGCACATCTTCTTGTGGATACTTCATACATCTGGTTCTGCCAGTTCTCCAATGCTTCTTCTGACTCTGATGAACACATGTTGTCCCTTCGCCAACTCAGGTTTCCATCAGCAGTAGGGTTGATATAATCATGTTGTTTACCTGTTAATTTGTAGATGTTTTCCAGTTTAAATGTGTGGTCTTCTTCTCTGATAGGTTCTGTATATCATGGGACCTCATCTGGATCTAAAGGTGCGATGAACCTAAGGCCAACTCTCTCAAATGTCATGCATCTTTTCATTATATCAACAACACTGGAATTGTCAAATGCCCAATCAATTCTGAGTAATGCAGGGTAAGGGAAACTATCATCAACAATTTCAATTACCTCAAAATCTGCAAAGGTTCTTACTCCGTCGATGTCCACTAGGACATGCTCTAATCGTCCCAATGGGATGACAGCTTGCTGATTAGCCATGCGAATCCTGATAGGGGAATATATCAGCTTGGTTTCTCCCATCAGTGCCCAAGTTTTCTTCGTCATGACATTGACCTATGACCCTAAGTTGAGGACCACATAGTCTATCTCGTACTCTCCTATCTAAGAATTCAAGCATAATTCCTTATTCATCCTTCTCTTCTTACCAATTTGGTGTACTTCCCTATTCAGTAGGGGGTCTATCTTTCCTAGCTCGTATTGTTTAACCAAATTTTGTAGTTCATGTAGAGCTTTCCCATGTTTAAGAAGGTCTATAAACGTATATAAGAAATTGACAAGTTTACTTACCTCTTTCCCCCCTCTGTTCGAAGCAGACTGATTGAATGCGTGAGGAATTTCATATTCTCTTATTTCTGGTTGTGTTTTTGAAGAAAACCCTTGATCTTCTTTGAACTCTTGCCTTGCCTCCTCAAATATTTTCCTTTCTTTCTTTGCATCGAAAATATGGGTCTTTTCTACATCTTTTCTGACTCTTGAGTCTTCTGCAATATTCACTTTGGTCACTCTATCTTGTCCCATAGTAGCGCCTCCTCTTGTAATGACAGAGACTCTAGGATCAGCTTCACAAGGTTCTTCTTTGATTAAATGGATTTGTAGGTTCTGTTGATATCCTCGTCTTTCTTGAAGTTTAGCTAGTAGCACAGGGCATTCCTCTATGACATGCTCGAAGGAGTTACAATAACTACAGGTTGTGAAAGGATTATGACAATCCCTTGCTAAATGTCTTGGCTACGCATAGTTGTAACAGATTATTTTTCCTAAGCCTCAGCCCATACCTCCTCCTTGTCCTCACCCTTTGTATCCACCGCGAGAATTGAAGTTTCCTCTCCCTAGAGAGTTTTACTGCGGAGTGTTTCCTTCTTGTTGTACTTCGCCTTGAATCTTGTATATGTCCCTTGAATTTTCATGCATGAGATCATAAGCTCTACATTCTCGATCATGGTGCCCCACTAATTTACAGAATGTACAATACAAGTTTGTGGGTGTCTGAACATACTTCTGCATGTAGTAGTACTCACCTGGGCGATGCCTATTTCTGCATACATTGCACCGGGGTAGGTTAACTTGCTTCAAGGGGCTCGGTGCCCCTGAGGCCAAGTACTCATGAAATAAGGGATAATGTTCCTTATCATGGCCTTCATATCTGCATCTTACACACCAGATATCTTCCCTTTTGTCTTTTCCCTTATCTTTCTTCATATCCTTGACCTGTAAAGACAAACTAGTCAGCTGGCCCATGATCTCGCTAATGCCTAAGCTAGATTATCCCATCGGTGTTGATTCAATATTCATGGCGATCTCCAAAGCTTATGCCTGTGATGCAATCCTATGATGCATCAGAGGGACTCTGATGTGTGGTAACAATGCCGTGATGAATCATTATTTTTTCTGTTCATCAGGGATCTGGAAAGTTAATCGGCCTTTTAGGGTCTTGAATCTCTTATCGAACTCCCAAACAGGTTCTACTACCCTTTGTTTAATCTCTTTTAGTTTTGTAATACATTGTGACTCCGACTTAGGTTTCTTAAAATCTACAATCAACACATTCTTGATCTCATTCAGGGGCTTAGGCTGTGCCAGTCCTTGGACAAGTTTCATGTACTAGCTCAGCACGCGATCCCTTAGCATAGTGTTGAACTGGGTCCTCTTGATGGCTTCGTCAGTGATACTCTGAATATTCCATACGGATTCACACAGAAACCAATGTTGATTTGTATCTTCAGATCCATCTCCTCGAAAGATAGGGAGTCTCATTTCATCTGCCATAGAAATGACTAGGGTTCTTGTCTAAAATATAGATGCTGAGCTACCAGTAATAGTGCTCTGAGGACTCTAGTGGTTCTGACTATTCTGACTACTAGGTACTATTGGGGTAACAAGAGGATTAACGTTACTTACTTCAGTAGTCTGCGCAGTTCCTGATGTTTTTGGCTCTCTTTGGCACAGTTCTTCAGCTTCCCCTTCTTATGTTCTGGTGGGCTCTAGATGCTCTTCATCAGTTAGATCTACCTCTTATCCACTGTAGAAACCCTCTTCTCCATATTTTTTCTTAAACAAGTTCTCAAGGTGACCCCCTCATAATACTTTCCCACTGTGCGTGTGTCCTGCTTCTGTGTCATTGTCGCTGTTTGAATTTCTGAACACTAGACTTCTCAGATCCAACCGATCTACTGTATCTTCATGATGTGGTTTTCATGCAAGAGCATCTTGATTCTCAGCTTCAGAAATTGCAAAAAATTTCCTCTAAGTCCCTTGAAGAAGTATCTCTCAGCCTGACTATACAATTCTCTTTTGTCAACAACAAATTCGGTGATATACCCTCCGATGGTACTATCAAACCAGTGATCTACATATATGGATATAGTGTTGTTGACTCTCTTGAATTTATGGATCAACACTAGTGTTCAACCCACAGGAGGTCTAGATCTGATCTTGAACTGGGTATTGGCTAACCTAGCCAACCACTCAAACAACTCCTGGTGGATTCCTCCAAAGAAGATCTCGTGAATGTCGATGAATATGTATCTTTGTAGACAATCTTTAGTACTTAGTTTAGGGTTCTTGTTCTGGGCTTCAACAAAGTCCTTCTCTTGATCCTCTATCCACTTCTGAATCTTTGTCTTCGATGGAAATCACCTTGACATTCCCTTACACAGATTCCTGTCCCGACAACAGAACCATTTGTTGGCACAGGGGCAGACCCAGGGTTCACTCCAAGAGTGCACCAACAAGCCCTATCTACTGGCCCTTTCGACGGCACCTGCGAAGCAGATGCAGTCTCACCTGAAGCAGGGAGGAGGGGGTTGCAGGAAAGAGATGTCTACAACCAGGGGAATATCAAGTGGATCTTGTATAGCAGCAATCACAACATTCATATATCACTTATCAACAAGATCTACTCTGCACAGATATAGATCTTAATCTAACATAGTAATGCAATTAACAGTATAATAATGACAGAGATCAAAGCATCAATCACTCCCACAACACAAAATATACGTGGTTCACCCTCTCTCAAGGGCTACATCCATAGAACTGTGCTCATGATATATTAAGATAAAGCTTACAGTTTTGATCTGCACTCTTGGCCAGCAGATCCTCTCTCTTCATCTCTCTTTCTCCCCCCCTTCCTGCGCACCTAGCTGTAGGATCTGATCTTTGCACCCAGCTAAATATCTTACAATACCAGAAGGCTCTCACCCTCAACACTTCTTTCTCACAATACAATGACCTCTCACCACAACAATAGAGATAAATCAATAACGATATCATACATCTCGACCCAGGTCCTCTTGACCTTTATTTATACATTACAATACCTCACCGACAACCTTAGGTTGAAACCTAGGTGTCAAAACCCTAGTTACCAAAACCTTAGGTGTCTAAAACCCTAGGTCAACTTGATACACTTTTTCCGGGCTTCACCAGCCTGTCTTTCCTTCCTTCTCGCACTGATCCAGATTATTTTTGGCACAAAATGAGAGCGGAGATATAATAAAGAAATGCACAGAGATATCGCAGATATATAACAAAAATATATTAGGGATGCAACCATAAACACATATATACAGTAATACACAATTTCTATTAATGAAATAAATGTACAGAGACTATAAAATACAGAGTGAAAGACTCGATAGAATGGTGGCAACTTATCTCTGAGAAGAGATGTGACGGCTACTCGCATTTGCAAGAAGATGATTACAATGAGGCTCTGAAGGCATTTTTACAATAAACAGGAATGCCAAAAACCCTATACATCCAAAAACCTAACCCTAGGAGATGAAGCGCCAAAATTCATGTGGGCCTTGTTTGGGTAAGTTAGTACATCAGCTTCCCGGGGTCATAACTTTTGCATACGATCTATGTTTTAGGTGTATAATAGCTCGTTGGAAAGGTATTGTCGAGGAGATTAATTTTGGGGGATAAATGCCTTTGGAGATCATTGAGAACCTCAATCTTGAAAAACATTCATTTAGGCCCTCAAGATGGCCCCAGAAGTTAAAACCTGCTAAAAATAGAAAATTGCCAAAATTGCCAGAAAGTTGTTTTAAGCCAGTTGGAAAAGGTGGGTGGCCACCGATATCCACCTGGATCACATGTAGTGATTCAAATCATCCAATGGTGGCTTTTTCTATTTGTTGAGTTGTCCTCGATCCCTCTTCCTTGTTGATTTTTCATCCTTGATCTCCTCTTCCAACGATTTTCTTTTTCCCATACTTCGCTCTGTCTTCTTTGATATTTTGCTCACTTCAACCCAGTGAAAGTCACTATGTGTCCCGTGAAGTTCTCTTTTAACATTTTCTTCCTTTTTCTCCACTTCCTTTCATAACCAAGGGCCAACATAATTCATAGGCTCCTTTTTCTAAGACACATTGCACGATATAGGGACCGTGCCACGTGGGGTTGAACTTTCCTGCCCCTAATGGTTCTTTGGCTTGGTCATACAAGAAGACCAAATCACCCTCAACGTACTACCAAGGACATAAAGACTTATCATACAATACCTTGACATGTCGCTTATTCCCTTCAATAGCCATAGAGGCCTCGATGTTTCTCATCTAATCTCTCTAGGTGTACGAGGCGTTCTTCAAGATCATAAGTGTCAAATAGGAGCTTAACTGCTAGTCTAAGAGAAGGGATTTCACATTCAATAGGAAGGATCAACACCACACCGTGTACTAACTGAAAAGGAGAAAAAATGGTGGAAGTATTAACCGAGGTTTGGTATGCCAAAAGTATTGGGTAAAGAATTAAATGCCAGTTAAATTTTCTCTGGCTAACAATTTTCTATAAAGTTGTCTTGAGATACTTTTTCATGGCCTCTACTTGTCCATTTTCCTGGGCATAGTAAGGGGACGAATCACCATGTTTAAACCCCAATTTCAATGCTAATTATTTCAGCATTTCATTCTAAAAGTGACTTCCATGATCAGTGATAATCTCACTCGGGATTCCAAACCGGGATATAATTTGATTGAACACAAAAAATGTTGCAGTCTTACCATCAGGTTTGATTGTAGGCATGGCCTCTGCCCAGTTAGTAAAGTATTCTATGACCACGATAATATGTTGATGTCCCCCAGCCGAAGCTAGGTTGTATTCCACAAAATCCACCCCCCACTTGGTGAAGGGACCGATGATGATGACAGGGTGAAGAGGGGCTGGATGGGAGTGCATTTTTTGAGTGAACACCTAGAAAGGGTGACACTTCGTCACCGCTTCAACAAAATATTTAAAAATAGTCAGCCAAAAATAACTAGCTCACAATTTGTTTTGGGCTATCGCAAGCCCAGATAGGTGACCACCACAAGCCCCACTGTGACATCCATTAAGAACCGACTCAACCTCTTCGTGAGTCAAGCAATGCCACAAGATATTATCTATGCCTTGATGATACAAAGTTTCGATGACGATAATGTATTTTTTAGCTTGATACCCTATACATTGTCGATCATCTCTCTATAGATGCCGAAGGAACTTCAAGGTTTGAAGACATATCAAAATGTCTCCATAACAGGGGTTTGAATATGAGATAAGGAAAATGTGTTCATCTGCGAATGAATCAACATGAATGATGTCCTCATATAATCGAGGGAAGTCTGATATTAAATTGACAAAAAATAAGAATTTATTGGATTTTGCCGAAGCAAACTCGAGGTCAAACTCTTGCACAATGACAATCCATTTATTGTATTTTCCCTCTATGATACGCCTAGTAAGGACGTATTGAAACAGATTGACATTAGAAACTATGGTAGTTTTGCAAAGCAATATATAGTTCTGCAATCTTTGAACCACGTGTACAACAACCAAATCTAGCTTCTAAACATGAGAGTACTTGAGTTCAGGACAGACTAAATTTCAACTAAGGTAGTAGATGACATTCTCATGGAGCTCATCATTGATCAGTAAATGCTCTTTTAAATAATTTGGTTAAGTTTATGCATGAGTTGATTTACCACTTAGGAATTAAGAGAAGAAGAAGATTTTAATGAAAGAATGTTGCAGCCATCATAAAGAATATAGAACATAAAATAAACATTAATAACAACAAACCATAACACCAAATATTGTTAACAGAGTTCAACAAGGTTGCCTACATCTTTGGGCCTTTGTCTTAGTGGGGGAGGCTTTCTTATTAATCTTCAATGATTAAAAAGTACATAATAAGTACATAAAATGGATTAGATACTAGTTTGTCTATGTTCTTCTCAAAATCAAGAATCCAACACAACTGATGGAACTAAAAAAGGCTGAGCGTAGCTCCCGGAAATGGCCTTCAAAGTTTGCTTTATCAATGGCTTCTCTGCATAAAAATGGCTTAAGCTTCACAATCCTTCATCATTTTGTTGTATCTAAGCCTTATTGATTGTCAAAAACCTTTGGTTTATATATATTCTAAGTTGGGGGTCGAAATCCAACTTCCCCCCAAGATCTAGCCTCTTTCTAGGCTCCAGATCCACTCTTTTTGGCCAAAAATCCACAAAAATCAGCAAAAAATCCACTAAAATAAGGTCAAAACCCAAAATTTGGAAAAAAACTTTTCTTAAGACCCTATTTAGGGCACTCACCATCCTTATATGGTCATATGAGGGCCATGTGGCCTAGTTCCCAAGGGGCGCACCTCCCTTAGCTCGAAAAGGTGCTTAAGTTTAAATTTTTGAAAAGCGTTTTTTTTTTCTAAAGTAGTAATTCACCCTTTGTGGCTAGCTCATTGTGCTTAATTCATTTGAAGAGGCAGGTCATGGGATCGAATCCCATGGAGTAAAAATAAATAAATTTTACCTTTTTAAGGCCTTGACCATGGTGACATGTGGCACCCTTGGACTGGACCATGTGTCAGCCCATGGTTGGCCAATCTTTTGCCACATGGACTATCAAAAGTTTGACACTTGTCATCATGAACCCTTGCCACTTGTCATGACCTAGTGATAACACATGTCATCACTTGATGGATGCCACTTTTCGAATTCAGAGGCTGACACTTGTCGTAATCTGAATCTTCCACGTGTCACATGCTGAAGATGCCACGTGTTCCTTTGACCCTTTGACTTTTTGTTGGAGAAGACCAAATTTTCCAACTACCATAACTTTCTCATACAACGTCCGTTTTTCGATCCGTTTGCATCCTCGAAAAGATTCTGATGAGCAATTCGTGATCATGTCATTTTCTTGAGCATTTCATGATCCATTTTTGATAATTCCTCCCCACTAAGACCTTTTGGTCCTCCAAAAGGGTATTAACCAGACATCAAATGCAGGATAGGCCTCCCCACTTGTCCTTTGTATTTAAAATATGTCCTGTGCACTTGTAAAATCATAATCAATTGCACAATAATCATGAAAACTGAAATCATATTGTTAGCCATTTGAATTCGTTCACATCTTACTAAATTCTCTACCATCCATGTGGAAAACATTAGCAATGATAAAATCTGAAATATGACTGAAACTGAACCGATATGTTTGATGTGATCAAACAAAATTAACTTATCTTGAAGCAAAGTATGATTGAACTACCATCCTAAAACCATCTCATGTTCATGCTTAATATCAACTGCTTTACTTGGCACAATTATAGGTGTCTTTCTTGCATAAGATTCATTCTTTAATTGTTCCATTGTTAGAAGAGATTGATTTTCTTTTATGTGATGAGCATGTGCAACATATTATGTCCCTTCTTTAGTTAAGTGATATTGAATGTTTCATGTAGAATACTGCTTTGTGGTCATATAAATAATGGCTTCCTAAGACCATTCCACATGTTTCTAGTGGCACCACATCACATATTACTTCATCCACATACTTAGATGTAATTGCAAATTTATGATACATTGCTTTGTTATGGGCAATTTGTGATCTTTGCTTATCCAATTAAGTGAATAGGGTTTGTGATGCATCTTACTGTTTAATCCCAATTTCTTAACCACTTCTTCTGAAATTAAGTTATATTGAGATCCACTATCTATCAATGTATCGATCTTAGTATGTTTCATAATGGCCCTTATAGGAAACAATTTACTTCTTGAATCAAAACCATCACCAATTTTACAAGACAAAGAAACTGTTGTAATATTAGTCTCATCACCTGAATCATACCCCAAGTCTATTGGTCGTGTTGCTATTGCAACTTTTTGCCTCCCTTTCCTCTCTTTGAACTACTTCGGTCCCTTCTCTGGGTGAAATTTCCAACAATTCTCATCATCGTGCCCTTCTTTCTTGCAATTCTTGCAAGAGAGCTTATCTTTCTTTATTGTCGCTGAATTTGCTTTCTTCCCATTCCATTTTCCTTTGCCATCTTTCTTTTAAGATAATTCCCTTGATACACTAACTCTAGTTTTCCCTGCTTCAATATACATTGCTTGAAAATAAACCTCATCAAGATTAGTAGGTCCAAACATAAACACAATATTATGAATATAAGCAGGAAAACCTCCTATATCCTTCATAAGAGCTTCTTGTGCAGTTAATGGAACATATAACATCAAATCCATATTACAAAATTCATCTGTATATTATTGCACTGACTGTTCTTTCCTTAACTTAATACTTTTCCATTCAATTAAAGCCTTTTCCTTATATCCCAATGGATAGAACTGTTTTCTAAGTGCGAAAATAAAATCATGCCATGATGGAAAAATCTTGCCAACTTGTTGAGTTCCATGTTGCGTCTTACTTTTCCACCAGATGAGAGTTGTGCCTTCAAGACAAAGTGATGCCAATCTGATTTTGGTTGCCTCATCTTTGATTTTCTACACATTACAATACACCTCCATTTGTCTAACCCAGTTATCAAGTTTTTCAGCATTAACTTCTCCATCATACATAGGCAAAACAAATTTTACATCAAGTTTAAGTAATGGCATATGGGGCTTATGTTTATGAGAATGTTTTCTTGAAGAAGTAGGATCTGAACTTGTACTTGAAGAAGAAGAAGAAGATGATGGAGATGAAGGAGGTGAAGGAAGAGTTTTAGGAGGGTCCTATCCTTCCTCACTTTTTGATTTCTTTGAAGATTCCCCTTGAACCGGTCTCTTCTGTTCCAAGTAATCATCATACAACACTTTTACCATCTTCGAGATGGAAAAGAAAGTTCTTTGAAACTCTCTTTCATTTTGAGAAAGACCTTCTTCTGATGCCATCTTCTCACTTTGAGAGGTCCTCTTTCTTAATCTAATATATGGATCTCCTTATACAAGAACTCCTTCACCATGAATTAGATCTTCCCTGGTAATCATGCAAGCTCAAACAACCAACTGTCAACCTGCTCTGATACCACTTGATCCGAACATGATCTTTTAAAGACTCTAGTTAAGTTTATGCATGAGTTGATTTACCACTTAGGAATTAAGAGAAGAATAATATTTTAATGAAATAATGTTGTAGCCATCATAAATAATAAAGAACAAAAAACAAACATTAAGAACAAAAAATCATAACGCCAAAGATTGTTAACGGAGTTCAACAAGGTTGCCTACGTCTCCGAGCCTTTGTCTCAGTGGGGGAGGCTTTATTATTAATATTCAATGCTTAAAAAGTACATCATAAGTACATAAAATGGATTAAAAACTAGTCTATATGTGTTCTTATCGATCTCAAGAATCGAACACAACTGACAAATCCCGGAAATGGCCTTCAAAGTTCTCTTTCTCAATGGCTTCCCTGCATAAAAATGGCTTAAGCTTCACAATTATTCATCATTATTTTATATATGAACCTTCCTGGACTGTAAAAAATATATGGTTTATATATATTCTGATTTTAGGTTTGAAATCCAACTTCCCCCAAAGATCTGGGCTCCAGATCCACTCTTTTTGGCCAAAACTCCACAAAAATCAATAAAAAATCCACTAAAATAAGGTCAAAACCCAAAATTTGGCAAAAAATATGCTTAAGCCCCCATTTAGGGTGTGCACCCCCTTCTATGGTCATATGAGGGCCATGTGACCGAGTTCCCAAGGGGTTCACCTCCCTTAGCTGGAAAAGGTGCTTAAGTTTAAATTTCTGAAAAGTGGGTTTTTTTCTAAAGTATTAATTCACCCTTTGTGGCTAGATCATTGTGCTTAAGTCATTTGAAGAGGAATTTCATGGGATCGAATCCCATGGATTCCAACAATATAAATTTGACCTTTTTAAGGCCTTGAACATGGTGACATGTGGCACCCTTGGATTGGACCATGTGTTAGCCCATGGTTGGCCAATCTTTTTCCACATGGACTATCAAAACTTTGACACTTGTCATCATGAACCCTTGCCACTTGTCATGACTTAGTGATACCACATGTCGTAACCTGATGGCTTCAACTTGTCTAATTCATAGTCTGCCACCTATTGTAATATGAAGCTGCCATGTGTCACATGCAGAAGATGCCACGTGTCCCTTTGACCCTTTGACTTTTTGCTGGAGAAGACCAAATTTTCTAATTTCCATAAATTTCTCATACTACGTCTTTTTTTTGATCCATTTGCGCCATCGGAAATCTCACGATGAGCATTTCATGATCATGTCATTTTCTTGAGCATCTGAGAAATTTGATTTTTGAGCATTTTGGGATCCATTTTGGATCAATCATCCTCCTGAACTAAAACCATACCAACCTTCCCTTCAGACGTGGCGATATAAATAAAGTGATCTCTAATGTAGTCCAGAGGCTTCAACAGAGGCGTCGACACCAAGGATTTCTTAAGAGCATTGAAGGACTCCTGGGCTCGCTCATCCCATATAAATGGAGTGTCCTTATTCAAGAGACGCATGAAACCCTTAGTAATATTGGCATAGTTTACTATAAACAGACGTAAGAAGTTAGCTTTCCCCTGTAAACCTTGAAGCTGATGAGTGTTGTGCGGGGGAGGAAATAAAAGTATTGCCTCAACATTTAAAGGATCCACCATGATCCCAGTCTCAGAAACTAAGAATCCTAAAAGACAACTTGACCTAATGAAAAAGATGCACTTATGAGGGTTTAAATTGATGCGATAATAGCAACATCTCTCAAAAAATAGCCAAAGGTGGGTAGAGTGATCCACTCTCTTACGAGAGTGAGCAGGAAGATCATCAAGCTAATCTTTGACTATATGCTTAAGATCGTGAAAAGTGAAGGTCATGACTTGTTGGAAGGTTGCTCCAATGTTTTTAAGGACGAAAGGGATTTTCTAGTATGCAAAAGTACCCCAAGGAAAAATAAATGCCATCTTATGTTGATTCTCGAGTTTAATATGAATTTGGTTATATCCTGAAAATCCGTCCATAAAATAAAAAACCTCGCTTCCTATACACTCATCGAGAATTTTATCAATGAAAGGTGTTGGGAAGTTGTCTTTAGGACAATACTTATTCAGGTATCAAAAATCCATACACACACAAATGGTTCCTTTCTTCTTATTCATAAGAACAGGATTGAATACCCATTCAGTCAAGGGAACCGGGTAGATAAAACCTGCATTAAGCAATTTTTCCACCTCTGTCTTAATAATAGGGGCCTTCCTAGGATTAACAACTCTAAGTCTTTGCCAGACAGGTTTAGCATCCGGGTAGGTTTTAATCTCATGTTAAACAATACGAGGGTAAATTCCTGGCATCTCTTCATATGACCAAGCGAATACATCATGGAATTATATGAAGAGATCGGTGTAGATATGAATTTCTTCAGGCGAACAATCCACACCGATATATACATTTTCAATTTTACCAGGAATGCGAGAGATGTCGATTGATCCAGATTATTTTTGGCATGAAATGAGAGAGAAGATATAATAAATAAATGTATAGATATGTATCGTATATCCAACAATATACCAGAAATATATCAGAGATGCAACCTTAAACACAGACATACAATAATACACAATTTCTATTAATGACTGAAAATGTACAAAGACTATAAAAATACAGAGTGAAAGATTAGATAGAATGGTGGTAGCTTATCTCTGAGAAAATATGTGACGGCTACTCGCATTCACAATAATATGATTTAAAATGATGCTCTAAAGGAATTTTTAACATAAAGAAAATCCAAAACCCTAACCCTGGAAGATGAAAAGTCAACAATTTTGTGGACCCCGTTTTTGTGTAGTTTGGTGTATCAACTTCCCACGGGCGTAACTTTGGCATACATTCTCCATTTGGGGCACATGCTATATCATTGGAAAGGTCTATCCGATGAATACACATGTTACCATCAAAATCTAACTCAAATTATAGTATCGTTGTAGCGAGCCCTAAAAATGTTTTTTAGGGCCTTAAAACGACCCCATAAGTTTAGGACTCGAAAAATAGGAGCAAAACTGCCAAACTGAAACTGCCAAAATGAGCCAATTGGAATAGGTTGGTGGCCACCAATATCCACTTGGATCATCGATTGTGATGGTAGGATAAATACTCGCCATGTTTCCTTCGACATAAATTTCATGCGTATCAAGTGGAACTACGACGTGACCAACTATCTCACTCAAGGTAGATCTGAAATCGTCTTGTTCGATCCTAAAAAGATTTGGGAGGAAGTAAGAGAGATGATGCATATCATCCCATGGCCTATTAGAACAAATCATGGAATCTAAGATCACTTCATTCGAAGGTAAAGTATCATCAAGGAAATCATGTGAGAAAGACGATGAAGTGGCCCATACGGGCTTAAGAACATAATCCTCCTCGTCTGTCTGCGAGGATACATCATCTAGGTCGGTAGAAGAGTCAAGAATAGATTGATACGCTATCTATATCACCGATAGTGGAATTTCCATTCCAATATGTGATTGAACTTCACAATACATGGTCGGGTAAGGCAGGGTCCAAGGATCATTAAAATATGAAGTGTGAAAAGGAACAAACCTCATTGATGGAGCATACGTATTGGACATGGTGCAAATGTGATGAATTGGTGCTATGAAATCAAAGGTACCCATAAGGGAGGAATACATTACAACATCAATATCCTCAGTTTCTGGCTGAGAATTATCAATCACGAGGATTGAAGGTCCAACTGATGGATTGGGACTAGCATGCGCAAAGGATAATTGATCGATCATCACGATATTTACTTCATGAGGAAAAAATAAAGTACTGAAAATGGATGATATGACTGTCATCATAGCATAAGTCTAATTACGCCCTAGTAACAAGTTATATTCAAGGGGCGCATCAACCACCTCGACATCCACCTCCACTCTATTTCCACCTAACTGGACCAGAAAGGTAGGAGGAATACCATGGGGACGAAAAGAATGACCATCAAATGTGGTCAACATGGTTGGAGATTGAGAGAGGGTCGAAGAGCCAATGTATTTCAAACAGGTTAGGGAAATCACGCACGTTGTAATGCCTTCATCAATAACAATACTTTTGATGGTATACTTTGAGTAATCCACATGGATTTGGAAGGCCACATGGTAAGGAAAGTGAAGCTGAACATCTGTAATGTCAAACTTGATAACCTTAGAGCTAGATGAGTCTAGAGCTCCTAACACAGATAAAAAGGAATTCCTTTGTGAAGGAAACATCTGGAGTACCTCCAAAGTCGACATCGCTCAAGGGGTTTGACCCAGATCTTCGACAATAGAGTAGTTCTGGGCAGCTCTAGCATTAGGGTTGTGGGTAGAGTATTTGAGTACTCCTTTCTGAATATGAGGTAGAGGCTCTGGCTTTTCGATCTACAAAGGCACTTCTAGAGGAGGTGGAGACTCTATACCTGGACAATCCATGAATAACTATAATCACAAGACCGAGTGGCTACATTAATATGAGAATTAACCATATTTACGCATAGACAGTCTCTGTCATGCGCTAGAGGGTTTTGACTCCCATTTGATGCATTTCTAGCATTCAAGGAGCTCGAGGCCATGTGTTGAATATGCAGAAAAGGATTAGTCAACGCAACGGGTGGTAGAGATAAGAGTCTCGTGACTTCCTCGAATTTGGGGCACAAGTGGGTAAGGTGATCATCAGTACAAAGATTACAAGGGAATTTCTCCTTCCGCTTCTCTTTCTTTCCCTCACCAACATTAACCTTAAATACATCATTGTTAGCATTTTCCTTGGTTTTATTATCATTCCTCCCACCCTTACGATTGTTACCATGTCCTTTATTTTTATTCCCTCCTGGTTGTTGGTTACCATTCAACATCCATCGACTGAGTGGGAGTGGAGGACACAAATGAAGCCTGTCCTCCTACAACTTGGCTTAGAGACAACTCTTTCAAATTGCTTGTCACCAAGTCTATAGATTTAACATTTGTCGAGCCTATAATGCGATCGACATGAGGTCCAAGATTTTTTCAAGGGTCGTAGTTTGACCTCGGTGCATCAGGAAGAATTTCGTATCACATCCCAGACTGAGCATATATGATATCTAACTATTGGGATTTGAAAATCGCTTCCTCTTCAGATGTTACCCTGGATGTAGAGATATCCTTCAAAATATGAGGCAATAAATAATTAAGAAACCATTCCAACAAGAACTCTAAAGGAATGTAGGCTTTGATCAACCTCTTCCTTCTATGCCACTCTTGGATGTGATACGAGATATGTGTGGATTTTTCCTAGCAAAGGGCCGACAGAAGTTCTATGTCAGAATCATAATGAACTGGCAATTGGAAGTGGTTGAGAAAGACTAAAACCATCTGGTTAAAGTTACCGTATGTCCCCCCTAGTAGCTCTATGTACCATTTCGTTGCAACCCCTGTGAGAGTGCATTGAAACAATATTAAATGAATAGAATTGTTGTTAAGGGAATTTGAAGAGAACTAAAGATGAAAATTAGTGACATTATCACTAGGATCCTCACCAGTATTTCCCTCAAATTTCAGAATATCTGACGGAAGCTTGGTGGGGACGGGGGGCCATGAAGGATCATGGTGCACCGGGTCATTCATTAATCTTGATAAGTCTGGAAAATTAAGTGTGGCCTGAAAAGGGAGTCGGGGTTGCAGCATCTGAGCCCATGCTCTCGAGAAAGGTTGTTGTTGGGGAATCACAACCCATACAGGGTTCTAGTATGAACCATGGCCCTGTCCGGGATTGTAAAAAACCCCTCCAAATAGATTCATAAGGGGTTGGTTGGGCACCATTCTAGTAGGAATGTTCTAATGAGGATTATAAGGGTTTCCCCCAACTGGAGTAGCTCCATGTTGGGGGTTTCCCAATGTATGAAATTAACCTCCCCCAGGTGGAAATCCAGAGGATAGAGGTGGATTCGTCATGCCAAATGTGTTGGTTAGAATCGGTGTGGAGGGGGTAGGTGTAAAAGATGGAACATAAGCAATATCTTGCCTTCTTGGTTGACCACTCCATCTAGGAGCATTAATAATAGGATTAGACCAAGGTAAAAAGGAGGCTGGGTTCCAACCGTAGGAGTTGTTTGGGGAATATGAGCACCACCAAACGAGAATGGAATATGCAGAGAATCCATGCCCCCAAGTCCAATACTAGAATTTGTATCTGTCACTGGAATGGATGATGAAAATTTCGATGTGATATTTGACATACCATAAGAGAAAGGGATATATGTCATAGGGATGGAACGAGTATTGTACCTAGGTGTACCAAAAATAGACCCAAAAGGGTTTGTCACTATAGGTTGAGTAGAAACCATAGGTTGGATAGGAGTGATGAAAGAGTTCGATTAACTACGGTAGGTATGGGAGTCGAAGGACTCCCATCATATTTCTAACTCGACTCAGTAATCATACTTGTATGAACACAAGTCTAGTAGCTGGAGGTGTGTGTACCACGGTTGATAACTTTACGCCTTTTAGAAGGAAAATACTCAAGATGCAGTGGTAACTTCAATAAACAACGAGACCTGTGAGGAAGTGGGTCTGGCTCCATGGTGAATCAAGAATCAAGATATAAAACAAATACTAAGGCCAACTAATAGTCAAAGAGCAAACAAAAATAAACAAAAAGGCCAATATGCACACAAACATGATATAGTGGCTGAAAGGGGCCTCCCTCACTAAAGTAGGTATGCCTCACCCAAGAGGGGCCGGAGACACCCTTCAAAAGATTGAAGGTATCAGAATTAGTTATAAGGGCCCTCGTTGGCTTAACAACATCGTTGGTCAGATCCCCCTAGAGAGGTAATCCTCCATAAAGGTTGTGTGTTGTCCAACCCTTATCTGACTCGGGGTACCTGCAGAATTACCCATGTAAGTAACCTATGTGGCTACCTATGTCAAGAAACTAAATCCACCATGATATAACCAATTCATAGACGAACAATTGTAAGTCAGGTCCACTGTATGGGCAGGATAACGAAGCCCCAAATCTTGAAAGAATCGCCTCTCATAGAGGTAAAGGCACTAGAAAGACCCCCAGATACGAATATATCCCCAGAAATATCTGTGATGCTAAGAAGGTATTAGAGAGATATCTATTCAACCAACTTCACACAACCTCATTCTTAACTCCAGTGTGAGTGGAGCCTCCTGACGTCACCAATTATACAATGGATTTCACCACTCCCTTAGTCAGAAACATATGTTGAGTTTAATATCCTTGGAGAGGTTTACTCATAAAATACTATTCCAAGGATCTATATCTTAAGCTATTTTGTGCACCGTGAAAAATAAAATTGTTTCTAATCAATTTTAAATTTATCAACGTTACTTTTAGTGGCTTTGTTTACTCAAAAGATGTGGTCGTGAAACTAATGATGTTATGACTCAACAAGTATAAGAAATGAATATGAATATAATGCAAAGTCCTAACTTCAATTCTCAATAAATGATAATATTTTCAAAATGCAATTTTCAATTCAACTCTGCAATCTCAAATAAGATGCAATATTTCCATACATGTATCAAGATCAATAATAAGAACCCAAAAGATCAAATGCCATAATGAAAAATTTATATATATTTTTATTTTCAATACAAAGAAATGAAAATCAAGCACTGAAAAACAACTTGATATATAAAACCTACTATAAGAAAAAAGAGACAAACCAAGCAAGATATCAAGAAGAAAACACCCATCCCAAGATGCAAGGACAACCAATTAAAAAGATGATAAGAAAAAAAAAACCGCTTGAAAATTCAACCAAAGAAAGGTTTCCTATCACTTTGCGGGAACTTAATAGTTATGAAAGAGACCCAAGAAGAATCAACAACCATCAAAACTCACCCGACAAACACCAAACTCAGCAATCAAGAAAAAAAGGATGTTTCACACGGCTGTCTAGGAAACAACCACGTATGTACGCGCCCTATAGAACGATAGCTCGCGTATGTACACGTCTATCAAGGGAAAAACCAAATATGTGTATTAAAACACTCCCTGGTTAAGGATAAGGCCAAGAAACGCATATTCAAAATGAAAATGGGTTGTCAAGCAATCATATGACAAGAAAACTCAAGCTAATAGAGAGAAATCTAAGGAGAAAAACACTTCAAACCCTGAAAAGAAGATTCGATCCCCAGTATGGTTGCCAATTATGTTACAAGGAAAATCACTTTATGGCATGGGGTAAACCACAACAGATGGAAATGACTATAGAAATCAACTCTAATCTCAAGTATGCTATATAAATAAACATGCTAACAAAACAAGATAAATATCCTACCTCGTCGAGACATTCGATGAAGTCCATTGTTGAACACTTGACTTAAAGCTATATACCTGCGACTTGTCCTCAACAATAAATATACACAAGCATATGGTGATAATATGTAAAGTTAACACATATAATAGCATAATCCATCAATATTCATAAAAAATATGTCCATGGAATAACAATTCAAATATTTTCAAGACATTAATTGGACGAGAAAAGAGTATTTCTATTGAAATATGATCAACAAAAGTGCATGAATGAAAAACTTCCATGTCGGAACTGAGAAACTAAGTCCCTTCCAGTTGGGCCTCCACCACTTCAATCCTCTACCAAAGGCGAGCTCATATAAGAGTGACAATGAGGTTCTCCATCAAAGAGGGAAGAGCTTGGGGGCTAAACAATGTGTTCATACTTTAAAGGACAAAGGGATGCAGACTCAATATTAAGTGAATAATTTTTCCAGAGTAAATTTTCTCTCAAAATTTGAATTCTTCTCCTTCTTCCACAGCTTGGATATGGCCCATTTATAGCCTTCAAATGGAACTCAAGGGCCAAGTTGGAGTGTTTCTAGTATATGGAAGGTCAAGGATCATGGATCTCTTGACGTGACATGAAAACCCGACACCATTTTTTTATTTTGGGCGCAAAACCTGATGTACGCGCGTTGTAATGGTGCAACCTGTGTATAAACATGTTGTATAGATGTTAGGGTGCGTATATGTGGAAAAATATTATTTTTAGCTCTGGGAACTGCAAAAAGGGACTTCAAGTCTGCATAGGGAAATGGAAAAGGCCTTTTGAGCAAGTTGCATGGGGTGAGGAAAATCTTTCTATAACAGAGAACCAACTCTCAATTGCAAGACCCATCTTGCATATCTTAGCACCAACCGATATGTGAGGAATCCAACACTCAAGTACAATACCCAACTTTTATAAAAAAAGAAGTCTATCAAACTGTACCAACATCCTATACCAAGACAAGTGCATCAATTATGCACAACACAGCCTAACACAACAACATTTCACCTCAACCTATCTCATCAATATCATCATCCAAATATGATCTACTCAGAAATATCAATCATCAAGTAAAATCTCAACCAAATGCACAATATCACCAAGTTAACCAACAAGATACCTCTAGCAATACACCACACTCTCCATAAACCAAATAACATAAACCCTTACACAATACCATGTGCGAAAACCATACCTTTAATCCTGTATCAATCAAAAAGGCCTATACCATACCATGAAACAATTGGAACAATTCCAATATGAAAATATTATGTGGTTACCGAACTTCCAACTTTTGGCAACTGCCAAATCTATTGTTGCGGTTTTGTTGCCGCGATTCTGCTACCACGATTTTGCTGCCATGATTATGCTATTGTGATTTTTCTGCCATGATTCTGCTACCACAATTTTTCTGTCGGGATTTTGTTGCCACGATTATGCTGTGGTCATTTTGCTACCGCGGTTCTACTGTTGTGGTTTTGCTGCCGCAATTTTTTTACCGCTGTTTTTTTTCGGTGAATTTACTTTATCAATATTGCCTTACCAAATAACCTTTCACAAATGGATATTCGATATACTCAAAGATCATGCACATAAGATACCCTTTCTCTCTTATTTATACTTCTCCAGGTAGCTTCCTCTAGGGGTTATATTCTAACCAACTTACCCAACTTCCTTTTTGGGGGGCTAACTCACTTCTAACAACTTTGTCCACTTACAACCACTTTATCCACAAATAGTAAACTCTCCACTTCTAATTTCAACTAATTTATTTTTAATTATTTTCTTGTTGCAACCACTTAACCCATGACTAACCACTTTGACTGGTCAACTTCTTCTAGGAGATTCTAGAATAATTTGAATTCTTTGACCTTCTTGACTTCTTTTACCTTCTAGGGGATTCTAGATAACTCATGAGGGTTCTCCAACTTCATATGTCCATAACTCTCTAATCGTGAGGCGTTATGTGATGTTCCACATATCACCAAAAATGACATGAAATATACTATCCATCTGGAATAGTTTATCCTGCAAATTCACTGATCTTCATTACATTATTCCTCAATCAAAATTGGGTTCCCTAACTATACTGCTAGGCTACTCAACCACCTAACCATTTGGACTTCACATAGTGTCACCCCATGAGGGATTTCACCATAAGGGGAACACTTTGAGAAATTTATCCAAGAGCGTTTTCCTGTAAGGGATTTCACCATAAGGGGATCACTTTGGAATTTATGCATTTGGTTCTTCATATCAAACATGACACGAAATCAATAATACAACTCCTTTTAATATCAACACATCATTATGACACCACTTGACATCAATACTTTGACAACAATTACATCAATGACCATATAACCAATAATCAATATATCAATGATGCAATTACATCACTATGACAATACTTGACATCAACCCTTTGACATCAATCCTTTGACATCAATGACAACATAGTACAACGATATCCCCATTTGGAATTGATGGAAACACCAACATTGATTTCAACACCAATCATTGATGGAAACACTTGGACATGGTAATGCTCATTCTCCCTCTGTGATCATCGCTCCTCATCAATGTTCATCTCTCCACATCAACATGACTATCTCTCCCCTTTGACATCAATGGAAAAGGGTAGTTCTCTCTTGGGGGCTGATCCCATTGATTTAACTCTCCTTGGGGATTCCCCCCTTATCTGGATGCCTTTGAGCTTCCTTTGAATAATATCTCCCCCTTTGGAGAAGGGATATTATTCTGATGCAATGATGATGACATGGTTGCCAATCATCTCTCCTTTTGGAATCATGCTGTTGCTGTTAATTAAGGTTGGTTGTCATTGATGTCAACCCTTGAAGAAAGCCCCATAGCACAAAGGTTTGGGTAATGGACCCAAGATTGTTTGATGTAGATATGACTCATTATTTTTTTGTAATGGTTGATAATAAGTAAATATGGATGAACTCCAAAGTGGTCCCCTTATGGTGAAAGCCCTCACGGGAAGACGCTTTGCGGAGTAAGAGAACCCATGATTAATTGTGGAA
>ML782511.1:77319-134742 GCA_009831015.1 Picea engelmannii
CTTCCAGTTGCAGCTGGAAAACAAAGGAAGTTGGTGCTTCCAATGAATGTAATTCTTCAAGACCTATAAGAAAAAACATTATGTGGTTTTCTCCCGATTTGGGTTTCCACGTAAAACACTAGTGTAATGTGTATGTGTGTGATTTCTTATTTCTTAATGCTCATTATTGGATAATAATTATACATTGATATAACATTTGAAGAAAAAATATTATAATTATGCTATTACTGATCCACTCCCCCTCTCAGTAATCCAACAACTACATCCAATCATGGGAAGAAAAATAACTCCCCCTGTGGGTATGTCTCCCCCTATCTTCTCTGCAATATGAATAATATTCTACCACTGTAATATGCTTATGTTGCAAATGTTACTGCTCAACTGCAACATAGACCAACTGCTCAAGAATGATGTTCTCTTCCTATGATGATTCTTGGACCTATCCATGCATCAATCGCATGCCATACCATACATCACAAATCAAAAGATATGTCAATAATTAATAGAGATTCATGAACAAAACATCAACAATGTACATCCTGTGCCATACTGTGTTCCAACCATGCACAACACCCATGTACATCAACCATGTACATAAATTCCATACAATGTACCATAAGTTATCATCAATGGAGTGTATCAACCATATGCCAAGAACATGTGCCAACTGTGTACCAACCATATGCCTCTACCAACATTCCAACCATGTATCTCAACCATCAATATATCAACCAAGCATCTCAACTATATAATCCCATACATCATGTACCAAAGCAAGTGCATCAACCAATGTAACAAGTATGTACCAATCATGCATCAACTATAGATCAAGCTATGACTCATCAATGATGTACAACATAACCACCTCATCAACTCATCAACTACATGTCCCAATATGTAGCTCAACCACATGCCAAATGCATCCACCAAGAAATCCAACAAATATGCCTCTAAAAATACATCATAAGATATATCAATGGAGCTCACAAATGTACCAACCATGTACCATGACAGATCTGCCTCAAAAATCATTCACTATAGCAAGTACTAGACAACCAATAATACCTCTAAACATTTACTAAGAGTTTCCCTCAATAGATCAATGATATATCTCTAGCTAGCATCACATCATCATGATATATCTCATAGACAAGGTGCCATAACATCACTGAGAACATAACCAACAATATACCTTATCATGGATGCATCACTCCACACACTAAAGTTTGTACCATGCATCGACGATAGATAAGATTCAACACTCAACCATATGTCATCACCATACATACATAAAACATAGATGAAAGCATATAATAATGAAAACCTGCAACAAACCATGTCAGACCCTGCAAAACATAATTATACCATCAAACCATGCCGCAATTCATCTGTACACTCCTCTTCTTGAGGATTTTTCCATAGGTACACGGCTTGTTCCACAAACAACTTGCATATGTACACGACCTTTCTATAGGTCACCTTGCGTATGTACATGAATTCTCCCATAGGAGCCCACGTATGCTTCAGAAAGAGTGAATCTTTCTTGATTCTTTATTCCTTCATTCATGTCTGGTTGTTCAGTCTTCTTCATCCTCTTATGTAAGTTTCCTGATTTCCTTATACTTGTACTCCAAGTTTCCATCCTTTCAACATTTTCTTCCTTCCAAGTTACATGTTCTCTTCTTGCCATTCTATATGAAGCGCTCATCATTGAATGTCTCCTTGAATTCCAACAATCTTGAGCTTTGTTTCCAAATCCATTGCAGTTGTAACATCTCATGGTGTGAAAATGAGCATCAATGCATTGCACTTGATTACATGTCCAATATATTAGGGTGTTATGAAACCTTCCAACATCTTCCTCCCATAATGTCTGCAATCCAAATCTTTGTGACCATATTCATTACATGAGAAGCAGTTACCATGAAAAACATTTTCATACCTTTGCTTTGGTGTCCAGCTTGGAGGTGTCTCTCTTCCGAATTTTCTTTGAGGTATAGGGATGGCTTCTTGATGTCTTCTTTGATCTATTCTTCTAAAGGTTTCCTTTCTTTGTGTAGGTTCTTGACTTGAAACATTGCTTCCACCTTTTGAGAATAAAGGGCTTACCTCATGTTTATTAGAGGTGCTAGCTTCAAAGTGTGTTGCATCCTTATTGTATCCAAGACTTTATTTATCATTTGGCGATCTTTGACTATCCAATATTTCATCCAAGATAGTTGAGATGTTCATGAACCTTTTTGACTTCTCTACTTTCCTTCTAATATCAACAACTTTTGCTTCTAGATTATGTCATGATTCTTCAATAGTTCTTCTATCCTTTTGGCTTCTTCAAGTTGGATCTTTATATTGAAATTGACTTCAAAGATTTTTCTAAGCTCATCATCTACCTTCTTCTTTTATTCTACTTGACTAATTATTTCATTCTTTAGTCTTTTGATTTCTTCTTCTTTTTCTTCTAATTGAGTCTTTTTACTTTCTTCTTGTTCTTTGAGCATTTTCTTTAGTGCCATGGTATGCCTTGGGTACTTTTCTAGGACTTCCTCAATTTATTTTTCAAGATACTCAGAAGAAATTGAATAATGTTTGATTTCCATGCTAACCTCGCCTAACTCAGATAACACTTTTTCTTTAAACTTCAACATATCTTCCTCTTCATATTCACAAACTTCTACTATATATTCTTCTTTATTTGCAGGGGAGCATTCAACATTATCACACTTAGAATTATTGCAATCAAAATCTTTTGGAGATTCTTTACCTTCATTGTCCTTGATGGAGTTGTCTTGATATACCTTCTCTAGCTTCAGCCATAGGTCCTTGGAGAAGGAATGTTGTCCTATGCTTTCTTTGATAAAATATGAGAGTCCATTGAATAGGGTCTTGAGTGCTACTACATTATTCTTCTTTTCTGCAAGTTTTGACTAATTCTTCAAGGGAATTGGTACAACAACAACCGTATTCCAAACACCTTCTCCTTTTGCCTTCAAATACCCTTTCATTTATATTATCCATGCCGAGTAATCCGTCTCATCAAAAAGAGGAATTTCATCTGCATGTTCATCCATTTGTGTGTCCACAGATCTCCTTCAAGCTTGTAAGGATTATGATGAAGGCCTTCTCTGATACGAATTGTTGGATGCACTGACCACACTGAGAGGGGGGGAGGTGAATCAATGTGAGACTCATTTTACACTTCTTTTAAAACTTTAGTTAGCAATCACCATTTACTCATTAGTTCCATTCACACTTAGTTTCTTGCATGTAAACATATCTCAACAACATACATCAACAATAAAGAAATTTGAACCATCACAATAATGAACACAAAGATCAACAGATATATGTTTAACCTTTTTGTATTATATGTTACAGGAGACTACAATCTCAGGTTTTATCAACACCAACTAAAAAGAGCACCAACTCTCAATTGAAATACCCATCCTGCATGTCCCAGTACCAATCAAGATGTGAGGAATCCAACCCTCAAGTACAAGACGCAACTTGTAGATAGAAATCAATCTCTCAAACTATACCAAAAATATATACCAAGACAAGTGCATCAACTATGCACAACACAACCTATCACCTCAACCTGTCTCATCAATATCATCATTCAAATCTGATCTACTCACAAATATCAGTCATCAAGTCAACTCTCAACCATATGCACAATATCGCCAAGTTAACCAACAAGATACCTCTAGCAATACACCATACTCTCCATAAACCAAATACCATAAACCCGTACACAAGACTATGTGCAAAAACCATACCTTTAATTCTATAGAAATCATCAAGGCCTATACCATACCATGCAACAATTGGAACAATTCCAATATGCAAATCTGATGTGGTTACCGAACTACCAACTTTCTACAACTGCCAAATCTAATACCATGATTTTGCTGCTGCAATTCTGTTGTTGCAGTTCTGATTCTGTGATTCTTTTGTCATGGTTCTATTGTTGTGATTCTGCTACCGTAGTTTTGCTGTCGCGATTCTGCTGCCATGAGTTTTCCAGCGTGGTTTTTTTGTCGTAGTTTTTCTGATGCGAATTTTCTCTATCAATAATACCTGCCCAAATAACATTTCACTAATGGATATTCAATATTCTCAAAGATCATGCACATAAGACACTCTTTCTCTCTTATTTATACTTCTCCAAGTAGCTTCCTCTAGTGGTTATCTTCTAACCAACTTACCCAACTTCCTTCTTTTGGGGCTAACTCACTTCTAACCACCTTACCCAACTTCCTTCTTTTGGGGCTAACTCACTTCTAACCACTTTGTCCACTTACAACCACTTTATCCACAAATAGTAAACTCTCCACTTCTAGTTGCAACTAATTTATTTTTAATTGTTTTCTTGTTGCAACCACTTAACCCATGACTAACCACTTTGAATGATCAACTTCTTCTAGGAGATTCTAGAATAATTTGAATTTTTTGACCTTCTAGGGGCTTCTAGATAACTCATGAGGGTTATCCAACTTCACATGGCCATAACTCTCTAACCATGAGGAGTTATGTGAAGTTCCACATATCACCGGAAACAACATGACATATACTATCCATATGGAATAGTTTCTCTTTCAAATTCATTGATCTTCATTACATTATTCCTCAATCAAACTTGGGTTCCCTAACCACACTACTGGGCTACTCAACCACCTAACCATTTGTACTTCACAAAGCATATTCCCGTGAGGGATTTCACCATAAGGGGACCACTTTGAGAAATTTATCCAAGATCATCTTCCCATGAGGGATTTCATCATAAGGGGACCACTTTGGAGTTTATCCATTTGGTTCTTGCTATCAACCATGACATGAAATCAATGATACAACTCCCTTTAATATCACCACATCATTATGACACCACTTGAAATCAACCCTTTGACAACAATTACATCAATGACCATATAACCAATAATCAATATATCAATGATACAAACACATCACTATGACAATACTTGACATCAACCCTTTGACATCAATGACAACACAGTACAACAATTCAAGTGTCTTTTCTTACACTCATGGTCTAACTCTATGAGCTTATTCATTTCCTCTTTGATAGGTTTGATATCCAATTTGTGTTCCACACTATTCAAGGAAAAAATGTTAATTATCTTTTCTTCTAACTCTTTAATCTTGTCCCTAAGATTGTTATTTTCTTCAATCTCTTCTTCCTACCTTGATTTGTTTTGTTCTTGGTTGTTTTTTTCTATTTCTTGTAATCTAGCCACCATTTTATGCAACTAAGTCTCAAACCTTAATAGTTTATTGTCTATCTATATCTGGATATTATCTTCGAAGGATCTAAATTTATTATTAAGCATTGCCACTAAATCACTTTGAAGTTTGGCTTCTCTTTCTTCTCTATGTTTTTCTATTGATTCTATATATTCATTCATACTATCTAGGGTTACTTTGTTAGGCCTTCCTCTGTGATATTTTAGTATCAAAAGTGTATTACTCATATTGAAAAGAAAAATAAATAAATAAGAAATGTGTGCACCTGATTCACAATAGGGTTTGAATAGTCACGAACAAGATTTAGTTACTGCAAATTAGATTTACTACAAGTCAAATTAGTCATAGACTTGCATTTAGTTACAACATAGAAAATTTATTGTAGACTCGACTCACCATAGATATGCAAAATGTATTCACCACATCAATTCACCATATAGATAATATTCACCGCAAAGATATATTCTTGTTTTAATTCTATGACTATGTATTCACTGCAAAGATAAATGTTCACGCAGTATGTATGCACCACAAAGATAGTATTCACCACAAAGATTATATATATATATATATATATATATATATATATATATATATATGCTTGAAAATGAAAAAACAAACTAGACTTTTTCATTCCATTAGATAAATAAAATTTATATTCAAAAATAAATTTCTCAAGAATTATTGTAGATTGTCTTTTGATTTGTCGATATTCAAATTGCAAGACCAAATCCTTCTTTGTTTCAACATGCCAATATTTGTATAGTCTACCATTTTATCACCCTACTAACTCCAATGGGTACACTCCTTCCCCAAGGATCCCCAAACTGCAATGGGATTGTGTACAAGGTACCAACTAGGAAAATGAAAAGAGATTGAATATGTTAATATTCATACTAAATCCACACCCCAAGAAAAATATCCAATAGACCAAGCTAATCAACAATCATCAACATAAAGTTTAGTATTATGAAAACCATTCAACATTAGGGTGAAAAACCGTGTGATCTCTCTAGCCTAGGATTTCATTTTATAGGTTTTGTGGCTCATAAGACTTGTTCATCTCATGCAAAAATGTAATATTCTAATTTAAAAATTACCTATTATTCACCCACTCATGTGTCACTCAAATGCACAAGTAAATATTTATTTAAAAATCTAAAATAATAATTGATCCTCACCCAACTACTACACCTCCTATTTTTACACATAGACGTTCCCTTGATCTCCTCCTTTTTTTCTATTTAAATGGGTGCACATGTAGTTTCTATTCATATTAGTTATTAACTCTCTTTGATATCTCACAAGACCACTTTTATTTTCCCATACTTCTATTTGAATTTTAATTCCTTGTTTCTATTCCTTCTCCTTGATTGGTGGGTGCACTAATAATTAGTTTTTAATTAACTAAAATTAATTTATTTTCTATTTTGAAGAAATTGAGCACACAATATTATGACAAGAAGTTTGGTAGAAAATACCCCAATCCATATTCACAACATTGTATTCATTGTAATGATACAATTATATAATAAAATAATAAAACCACCTCATTTTCTATCACATTGACACCTCATTGGGAGTTAAGGTAGGAGGAGGAAAAGTAGGAATCTAGAAACACACTTAGGATAAACAATATATCCTTAAATGTAAAACACATTAGGTGGTATACTAACACTTCAAGATTCTATATGAGAAAGAGGCTAACATTCTCCCCCCTCAATCATAAGTCTGAAAACTAATACCAACAATACAACATAAACTGGTACCATCTCCAAAGCTTCATGTTGAAACTTCTGAGCTAAGACTCAATGATGAACTGCCTAAAAAACCGCCAAATATGGATGTTGAGAACTATGGAAAATCCCACTATGTAATCATGTGAGATAGAATGTTTGTAATTTGTTCACTGGTGTGAACTCCAAAATTATGAGAGAGAACCAAGAGAAGTGAATCAACTGCAAGTTTGACACATCCTTAAAAATGCCTAAAAAATCAATCAAATGCCAAGATACAATGCAAAAGGATCCTGGTGTCCTCTGCTAGGTCAAATGACCCTCAAGGTGAACTAAATGTCCATGATATTTCTCTCAAAATAAACATTCTTATGTATGATTCAATTTCAATTCATTGAACCATAATTCTACCAAAGTCTGCCATCTACACACTGCAGTTGCCCATCTCACAAATTTGAGGCCTATCTGACATATTTGTTGTGTAAACTTTCATTCTGACAACTATATCCAATTCCATCATAAATTCCCCCCTTTTTTAGCTGAAAGGAGAGACCACAAGTGGTTTCACGAACCATCATCACTGGATTTTTGTACTCCTCTCCTTAAGGTGCAAAAGAGTTACATCATTGTAATACCCCCTCTAGGCTCAAGAAAGTACCGTACTTATTCCATTTATTTACAACACAAAGTGAGCATGTGGAAACAACCACATGTTATCTAATCCCATGAGGCACATGCTTGAGAGCTACACCATAAGGGGACTGCTTTGGACTTATATACCCTTATGCCAGGTACAAAAAAGGCTATGTATTGCAAGATGGGTCTTTACTCGAGATTAAATTCTTCGGTAAGACTTATATAATCACTTGAATGTTGATAACCACTGGAAATGATCGATCCACTCATAGTGAATCTTCAATCTTGAAGGTTTCTTCAGTGTTGAACATCTATCTGAAGAATAGATATGATTTCCATAATGTTGGCAAGGATGGAGATCAAAACATTGATTATCCATGTGATAAACTTGATTTTGATGTTGGCATTTAGCATTATGTTGTTGAACGAGAACATGTGAAGTCAAATATTCTTGTAGGAATACAATACTTTGGAACTAGATTGGTCTGGAATAATTGGGAATATGAAAATTAATTTCCTTGTCATATCCAAGTCTTGTTTTGTGCTTTTCGTTGCTTATTTCTTCCCAAGGTTTGGCGATGATATTGGAAAGAGTATTATAAACTCGATCATGTTGAACTTGAAAAAATTCATATTCATTTCTATTTGGAGTTTTCTTGCAAATTTTATCTGGAGTACAATGTTGATTTGTATCATTATCATCATCATCATAGAGAGGGTTTTTCTGAACAAAACATAGTTCAAAACACTTCATTGATTGCTGCTTTTTCAGATCCCTAATTTCATCATTCAGTAGTTGGGATTGATATTGAAGAAGTCTAACTTTATCTTGTGTCATTTGAAAACAAGTTAGAACATATTGTAGAGTTGTTTTTTTTAGTATCATTGTGCTGTCTTCAGTTAGAATGATTATTAGAGTGTTTAGTAAATCTAATAATTCAGGACATTGCTCCATCTGAATGATGTCTTCTTGTAACTCGCTCACTTGAATTTGTTTACTTTAACTCACTTGTTTGTACTTCAAAATTGCTTGAATTTTCTCGCTTGAACTCGCTTGCTCGCACTCACTTACAATAATGTGTGGGTATTAGATACTACTGAAAATGCACCCAAAATGTGATGTTTACAATGCTTTGAGTTTCAAATACTCAACCTTTTATACATAGACTCAAGAATAGGATGACACAAGCAAGTCTTGGGTTTCGGGATCAACCGAGAATGCACCCGAAAATTAAAAATTCAACTTCACTTGATTTAAAAAAGACAGGTAAAATCACAAAACAAGTATTTGTAAGTTACAATTATTGTTGATTCATATATTGACTTGATCTTCAAATTTGATGGTGCTTTGATTCCAGGTCATGTCCAGTTTTTATTTATTGCAATCTTGATTTTTCTGTTATTTCAATGATTTGATGAAGAATTGTTGTTGAGAATTTGATATTGTTGCAGTTGTTTGATCACTTATGCTTGATTTTTATTGAATAACATTGTGGTTGAGCTTATGTGTGTTGTATTAAATGATAAATACATTAGCTTGAGATTTTGTGTGTGAAATACATTAGGTGGTATACTAAGACTTCATGATTGTATATGAGAAGGAGGCTAACATCCCCCCACCTCAATCATAAGTTTGAACAATAATACCAACAATACAACATAAAATGGTACCATATCCAAAGCTTCATGTTGAAACTCCTAAGTTGAGCCTCAATGAATAATTGACCGAAAAACATCCAAATATGGATGTTGAGAACTCTGGAAAATCCCACTATGTAATCATGTGAGATATAATGTTTGTAATTTGTTCATTGGTGTGAACTCCAAATTTATGAGAGTGAAACAAGAGAAATGAATCAACTACAAGTCTGACACATCCTTGAAAATGCCTGATAAATCAACCAAATGCCAAGCTACAATGAAAAAGGATCTTGGTTTCCTCTGCTAGGTCAAATGACCATAAAGATGAACTAAATGTCCATGATATTGCTCTCAAAATAAGAATCCCTATGTATGATTTAATTTCAATTCATTGAACCATAATTTTGCCAAAGTCTTCCATCTACACACTGCAGTTTCCCATCTGACAAATTTGATGCTTATCTAACATATTTGTTGTCAAAACTTTCAATATTACAACTATCTTCAATTCCATTATAAATTCCTCCCTTTTTTAGCTGAAAGGAGAGACCACAAGTGGTTTCACGAACCATCATCACTAGATTGTTTCACTCCTCCCCTTAAGGTGCAAAAGAGTTACATGATTGTACTCCCCCCTCTAGGCTCAAGAGAGTATTGTACTTATTCCATTTGTGTACAACACAAAGTGAGCATGTGTAAACAACCACATGTTATCTAATCTCATGAGGGCCATGCTTGAAAGTTACACCATAAGGGGACCACTTTGGACTTATATAACTTTATGTCAGGTACCAAAAAGACTATGTACTACAAGATGGGTCTTTACTCGAGATTGAATTCTTCGGTAATAATTATATAATCACTTGGATGTTGATGACCAATGGAAAGGATCGATCCAATCATAGTGAATCTTCAATCTTGCAGGTTTCTTTAGTGTTGAACATCTATCTGAAGAATGGTTATGCTTTCCACAATGATGGAAGGGATGGAGATCAAAACACTAATTCTCCATGTGACCAACTTGATTTTAATGCTGGAATTTAACATTATGTTGTTTAAAGGGAACATGTGAAGTCAAATCTTCTTGAAGGAATACAACACTTTGAAACTGGATTGGTTTGGAATAATTGGGAATATGAAAATTAATTTCCTAGTGATATCCAAGTCTTGTTCTGTGCTTGTTGTTGTTGATTTCTTCCCTAAGTTTGATGATGATCTTGGAAAGAGTATTTTGAACTTTATCATGTTCAACTTGAACAACTTCATCTTCATTTGTATATGGATTTGTCTTGCAAAGTTTCTCTAGAGTACATTGTTGATTTGTATCATCATCATCATCATCATAGAGAGGATTGTTCTGAACAAAAAATAGTCAAAGCACTTCATCGATTGTTGCTTTTTCAGATCCCTAATTTCATCATTCAGTAGTTGGGATTGATATTGAAGACTTCTAACTTTGTCTTGCATTATTTGAAAATAAGTTAGAACATATGATAGAGTCGTTTTTTTCAATATCACTATGTTGTCTTCAACAATGATGATTAGAGTGTTCAATGACTCTAATAATTCAAGACATCGCTCCATATGAATGATGTCTTCTTGTAACTCGTTCACTTGACTCACTCGCGTGAATTTGTTTACTTGAACTCAGTTGTTTGTACTTCAAAATCACTTGAATTTGCTCGCTTGAACTCACTTGCTTGCTCCCACTTGCTTACAATAAGGTGTGGGTGTTAGATACTACTGAAAATGCACCCAAAATGTGATGTTTACAATGCTTTGAGTTTCAACTACTCAAAATTTTCAACATAGACTCAATAATAGGATGAAACAAGCAAGTCTTGGGTGTCGGGTTCAACCGAGAATGCACCCAAAAATTACAAATTCATCTTCACTTTATTTCAAAAAGACATGTAAACTTACAAAATGACTATTTGTAAGTTACAATTATTATTGATTCAGATATTGAATTGATATTCAAATTTGATGGTGCTTTGATTCCAGGTCATGTCCAATTCTTCTTTGATTGCAAGCTTGATTTTTCTGTTGTTTCAATGATTTGATGAAGAATTGTTGTTGAGAATTTGATATTGTTGCAACTGTTTGATTACTTATGCTTGATTTTTCTTGAGTAACATTATGATTGAGCTTGTGTGTGTTGCATTAAATGCTAAAATTGCAATTGTCTTTATGTCATATAAGCCTCCATGAAACATTTAGCACAACACACTATGCAAGGTGTACCTAAAATCCCCTTATTAAATTTCGAGCAGATCTAGAACATAGAACAAAACACTTCAATTTTATTATAGGTATCTCTCTTATGATCACAATACAAATAGAAGTCTTCAATGGTCTTCACGTCCCAATTTATAAGAAGAACCTTATAACTCCTTTTCACAAAGTTTCACAATTAGCACCAACCTATTTCAATTTTGCAACAAATACAATACCCTCATCGATTTCAAGAGTTCAAGCTCCTTCAATTTTACTTTTGAAAGTCTTCAACTATACTTGTCAAACAAATATTTAATTTCAAAAATAACCTATTGTAAAACTTCTCTTAAGTTCTTGTTGGCACAGGGGCAGACCTAGGGTTCAATGCTACAACAACGCACCAACAAAGCCCTAACTACCGACCCTTTTGGAAACACCCGCAAAGCAGATGAAGTCTCCCCCGAGGTAGAGGAAGGGGTGGTTGTAGGACTCAGGTGTATGCAACCTTAGCTAGGACATAGATCTGTGATTGTACTACTTAATTAATCACTTAGCACCGTCAGTTCCTCAATATGAAATCAATATCCACTTCGTTGATAAAACAGAGCTTCGCAGCATTCACAATAATCCAATGTATTTAAGAAATTAGCATAGGTAAATAGATCAGATCAAGAAGATTAAGCACTAAACATAGCCATATAGATCAGATCTAACATTCTCACATATAATAATCACAAAGCATAAGTAGATCTATATAAATACATCAAAGCACTTAGCAAATAACATGTGAACACATCAAGACAAGGCACAAAGTAGCATAACAAAGTTTTACTTGGTTCACCCCCACCCTGGGGCTACGTCCACCAAATCTTCTTCTTTATTGTCTTCAATGAATCGGTTACAAGCACAGAGCCTCAAAACACTACTCTTCATAGGACAAAGATCTGCACAGCTCGCTAGATCCTTCTTCCTTGCGTTACATCACTAAGCCTTCCACAGTCTGTTACAACCACTTGCACTTAGCTCTGCAAGTCTCTCACAGTAGGCACAAAGAACTTACAGACTCTACTTGCACTTAGCATACATTCACATCACATAGATGCACCACTACTTCTATCTAGCCTAAGCATCTATATATATACAAAATAGGCCTAAACATGGGTAAACCCATGGGCCGATGTCCCATTCCCATTACATATTCCCACATCCCAAAAAGGACCTAAAAATGGGGTCGAGATCCCATGATCTCCGCTTCATCTTCCGCTCCTCCTTCGACAGGCTGTCGAAGTCCCAAAATAGGTCAACATGACCAAGAATATCCCAAAACTTGGTCAAGGGCCAACAGGCCCCCAACACTCACCTATGACTCATCTCGAGTCACTCTGGTTGGATCAGTTCTGCTTCGAATGCCTCGAGTTTGGATCGAGTTCCTTTGACTTGTTTCTTTGCTACAACCTCTTTCTCGGTGAACTCTTGGATCACTGCGTCATTCATTGTCCCTTCTAGGCATTGTTCTGCTATAGTGTCAACCTATTCTAGCTCTGCCCCTCGAATTTCAACCTTTGTGAACAATTGGCATGCCCTATCTTGCATAGGTTGGAGTCGTTGAGTTACTTCCATAACTTTTCTATAGATTGTATGGATCTACTGTTGGCTGGTGCGTTTCTCTTGAGATCTCTTCATTCTATCTACAACTGATAGGGCCTTTAGCTGCACCTGTAGTGTCAATGGTTCTACTTCGCTTCCTAGAGCTGTGACTCCAGTGCCTGCAATTCCGCATTCTCAGTGAGCTTCTCATGTGTTTGGGAACTACGGTTACTCAACTGCTTGCATTCCAGGGAAAGAGATTTTAGTCTGTCAACTACACTGCGGGCAGTTGCTTCCCTTTGGTATCTTACATCTTGCGGGGTCTCGGGCACTGTGCATAGCTCCAAATATGTTATGCGTTGTTGTAGTTGTTGAATCACTTATTCAAGTTGCACTACTTGTTGTGGGACTCTTTGTTGGCCCTTGACCAAGTTTTGGGATAACCTTGGTCATTTTGACCTATTTTGGGACTTCGATAGCTAGTCGAAGAAGGAGTGCCAAGCGAAGTAGAGATCATGGGATCTCGATCCACTTTTGGGCCCCTTTTAGGGTTTTAGGTTAATGTAATGGGAAAGGGATGTCGGCCCGTGGGTTTACCCACGCTTAGGCCCACTTTTGTAATGTATAAATAGATACTTAGGCAATGTAAGGATGGTCGATGGCTTAGTTCTAGTAGTTATATCTGTGTGATCGGATGTGGATTGTAAATGCTCTGTGCATGATTGTAAGAGGCTTGTAGAGCTAAGTGCAAGTTGTTGTAAGAGGTTGTAGAAGGATTTTTGCTGAAGTGTAAGGAAGAAGGATCTAGTGAGCTGCGCATATCTTCTGTCCTATGCAAAGAAGGGTTTGAGGCTCTGTGCTGTAAATGACGATTGAAGATACTAATAAAGAAGAAGAGTTGGTGGACATAGCCCCAAGGAGGGGGTGAACTACGTAAATCTATGTATTATGCTATGTGCTTTGACTTGATGTGTTTATCTCTTTCTTTGCTAAGTTCTTTGATATATTTGGATAGATCTACTTATGCTTTGTGCTTTTTAGATGTGTATGAATGTTATATCTGATATGTATGAATATTCTTAGTGCTGATCTACTGGATATGATCTATTTTACTGTTTCTAAGTGTTGAAATATCTTAGATCTAAGTGAATGTTGCGATGCTCTGTGCTATGTGAGAAGTATAATAAGGGTTGAATATTGATGAATGATCGATGCTAAGTGTGTTGTAAGTGATATAATCATAGATCTGTGTCCCAGCTAAGGTTGAATATACTTGAGTCTTGCAACCACCCCCGCCTCTACCTCGGGTGAGACTTCATCTGCTTCACAGGTCTTGCCGAAAAGGATGGTAGTTAGGGTTGTTTTGGTGCGCTCTTGAGCGTTGAACCCTAGGTCTGCCCCTGTGCCAACAAATGGTTCCATTACCGGGACCTGAAACTATGATTTCTGGGAACTAAGGAAGAGGAATATTTGTGCAAAGAAAGGTCTATGCGTAGATCTATTGCCCTAGTGCGCAGTGTTCTCCTTGACTTGTGAAGCTTTGTGCCAAGAAAGAAAGGTTAGATCTGAAGAAAAGAGGTCAGATCTGCAAGAAAAGAGGTTGATACTAAAGAAAAGAAGAAATATATGAACACTTTGTACTCTAAGAAAGGTAACTGTGGAATTTTATGATTAAAAGAGGTAATATTTGTAAGCTTTGTGCTTTGATAAAGGTAAGAAAGTTCTAGATTTGAAAGCATTGTGCTCTGTAGAAGTTAGCTAAGTGGAAAGTTTTGTTTCTAAAGTATGGATCTAGGTATTTTTGATAGATTTTGTCCTAACTTAAAAACTAAGGCATTAATAGATGAAAGAAAGCTTGATATGAATAGATCTAATAAGTATAATGATATATATGTTATACCTATGCATAGAAAGAATGTTTGGACTAACAAATGGATGTAGGATCCTAGAAAGAATTTGTTGCAGATTGGCCCCTATGATCCTGGTGCAAAGTACATAAGAGGTTGGGGATCAGTTACAAGAAAGAGAGGATTAACCCTCTATTACAGTTGTAGAAAACCTGGACATCTAACTAAGGAATGTCCTGGTGGAGGACCTAGTTGTCTTTGTTGCAAAGCTCTAGATCATGAAGTATTGGATTTCCCTAGAATGATTGCTAAGCTTGAAAGAATGAATCTGCATGAAGAAAACCCTAAGGCAAATCCAGAGATATAAAAACCTCAAAAAGAATAAGAAAAAGTATTAATTCAGATGAAAGAAATCCCGAATGAACACCGACATGTCAGATTATCAGAGATCTTTAAAGAAAAAGAATGCATCGAAGAAAGGATAGGGGACTTCGACATTGATTGTGTTCTATATGAGGAAACATAGATGAATATCATGATAGAGAGAATGTGGGAAGATATAGGGAAGGTTGCCATGATCCCTTCACTAGGAGGAATAAGACTCTTCAGAGGAAAATTGGTAAACCTATGTGGAAGGCTCACTCAGATATCTACGAATGCTAATGGAACTTCGACTGAAGAAAATTTTGAGATTATTAAATTTATTGAGGACAACGCCCCATTTACTATGTTACTTGGAAAACCTTTGATTGACAGAGATCAAGTTAGACGAAAGGAAGAAGCAAAAGTTTTGGATCAGAAGAAACAAGAATTAAAATATTTTATGACCAAGAAGATTGCACAGTTGATTGAAGAACAAAAGAACAGATCGAAGCTCCTTGACACTAGAGACCCCAATGTTGAAGCTGAAAGAATGTCAGAAGGATCGCAGAAGACTGAATCACCTATCCTAGAGAAAGAAGAATTACTACCCCGGAGAGAATCTCAACAACGCGCAGTGACTATGCTAAAAGAAGATAGGAATTAGAATGGAAAAATACAGACCGAGTTGAATATTACTGGGAAGAAGGCTAGAAAGTTGAGTAAGAAGAGGGTGAATATTGAAAAGTTATAGGAGATTCCAGATGGAACATCGCAGAAAGAAAACTTGCAAAATGGGAGCTTCGTCGAGATATCAGAGCAACGACCTATGGAACTTCGTCATGACGAATAAATATAGCCGTTGGACCGATATACCCGTTCGACTTCCACCCCGAACAAACATATTAGCATTAAAGAATCACCACCAGACCATTAGACCTCGCCATAATGGATAGATCAACGTTAATGGAAGCTTCATACCCATTGCAAGCCGACCATTGCAACATTTCTTATTTATCTCGTCGTGCCATGCCCGAGGATCACTTTTTTCAATTGAGAATTCGAAGCCCGCAGAACTAGTGATTGTATACAGTGGTCATTGCAATCAGATTTTTCATCCTAGTGCAGTATGTAAGATCATCATGACCCCAATTATTTTTCCCGAGTGTGTATGTCCGACGAGCTCACCGCAGTTGAAGAATCCGTCACAGAGGTCCTCCTTGATTTAAGGAATGAGCGAGTCATGTTGGAAAGAGGAATATCCACCGGAGTCCAAGCATCATTGACAAGAGGAGTAGCAACTTCTCCATCCACTGCTTGAGCCAGACCGTCCCGACAGGTCGATGAGAAGCAAACGAAGCATAAGGATGATCTTGTGAACGCTAAAATAATTCCAAGCATTTTGACCACTTACCTACCCCCTCTACATGGTGAAATCAACTGTGACAGTGTGTCCCGAGAATTCAAGTATGCTATGGTTACTGTGTACCTGTCGAAAGGGGTGTGCGCAATTTGTGCCGATCAGGACAAGCTTTCAGCGTTGAAGTTTAGAAACTTCAACCTCGGTGACAGGAAAGTATACAGTATTCTCACCCTACACAAGTATCTAATGAAGATGAAAGGAAAGAACTCGAAGATCATCCCACAGTCTTGGACCCAAAACCTCACGCAATCAACATTGTTGAATGTCATGAAGATCCCGCACTTTGGCAGGCACCAGGAGGTGAATGCGTGTGTAAATTTTCTTTTGTCTTTCTATCATGGAGGATACTTGTGATTGAACCGTCGTGTCATAGTGGATACGAACTTAATCAATTGGATCACAGGACTCAGCATGCAAGGCCCTAACCCACAAGAGTTTTATCCTGAAAATACCACAGACATAATGCTAGTAGCGAAGATCAAAGAAACCTATGGTGATGTTGAGAAGGGCATGCGAGGCTACAAGGTAGCCTCTATTCAGAGCGACATAGTGTGCCTTTCCTGTCAGTTGATCGCAGGCAAGATAGTTTGCAAGAACCGACCCACCCAAGTGACTGGATTCGTAGTTGATCTCACAGGGAAGTGCGCAGAAGGACTTCAAATGAATTGGGTGAAGTACTTGGTGAATCAGCTCGAACTGGATTGTAGGGAAGAGAAAGACCAAGGGTATGAGTTCCATTTTAGTTGGCTTCTCATACTGATCACCTTCATAGCATGGGATATGCCAAAGGGTGCCACTTTCCCAGAGACCGATCCATTTGAACCTTTGGCCACGAGGTTCAATACCCTGTGGTACTCGACCGATATGAGCAAGAAATGGTAGTCAAATGTCATCTTCCATGTATACTACAACCAGCTGAAGACCTCCATCTAGTCTATGCCTCACATTACCCCAAACATGCTCCACAGATTTAGACCCTTAATGGAGTTCATCACGGATCGCCACTTCATTTATATAATAGTGCGAGCTGATGAACACAAGCAACAGTTGCAGTCTTATTACAAGTTGAATGAGGAAGACATCGAAGAGATCACCAAGGATTGGTCAACAGAACTTCTCATTCCAGCAAACCCTGCAGAGCTGTCCGATATTGATAACTCAAAGACTGTACTAGATACACTAGGACCAAGAAAAATGAAGAAGCCTGAAGAGTTTCACGAAGTAGACAGTGCATTTGTAAGTACTGCCTCTATCACACCAAACGAAGGATGTGATGGCGAAGAGATAGAAGGCGCATAAATTGAACAACATAAAGGCGAAGTACCACTACCTAGGGACGAAGAAGACTCGTCGAAGAAAAGGAAGGTCTCACCTCTGAAATCTTCCTCCCGAAAGAAACCTAGAACCCCTGTAACCAAGATGTGAACTACCCTCACGTTGGATGACTTTGATTTCATCGTTGCAGTGGTAAATGATGCTTCAAAGGAGATAATAGAGAAGCAGAAGGTGAAGTAGGAGTAGATGTATAACCGTATAGAGATTGAACTCCAAGGAGTGCAACATGCACTCCAGTCTAGCCGCACAGTCCCCACTGTGCCTCTGACAGCAGGGACAATAGAACTAGGAGATGAGCAAGCTCAACTTCACCAAATTGCTGATATGATCGAATCTCGCCTTCGATAATCTCAAGAAGACACAACATACGCCACCTAGGCTTTGACATAGGTACAGGGAGTACTTGTCGAGCAGGGTAGTGCTTCTGAATGAGAAAAACTTTCTCTTCAAGTACAGTGGGACAAAAAGAAAGTAGAGCTACAACAAAGAAATGAACAGTTGCTCGCAGAGCAGCTTGAAGTCAAGGAACTAGTCAACAAAGCACTCTGCTCTGTGACTGTTATCGAAGTACAGGCTGAAGAGAGAGTTCCAAAATAGGTGGCACATCTTGAAGAAGTTATACAGAAGCTTCAATAGTGCATTTTCGATCTAGAACTCCGCGCTATCCCCAAGACCCCTCGGGAGATAAGAGACCAGCAAGAAGTAACTTCTCACAGTGCAGTTGACTGATTGAAAGATCTTGCCTTGGAGTGTAAGAAGCTTAGTAACCAGAGTGCCCAGACTTATGAGAACCTTATAGAGAATCTGTAGTTACAAGCACTACAGTCACAGGTTTAGGAAGAAAAAAAGCATGTGGATACATTACAGGCGCAGCTGAAGGCCCTGTCTGCAGTGGATAGAATGAAAATATCTCATGAACAACGTAGATCTCATCAACAAATACATATGATCTAGAGAAAAGTGATGGAAGTCACTTAGCGAATCCAACTGGTGCAAGAAAAGGCATGCATGTTATTTTTTGAGATCGAAAGCCAGGGAGCACAGCTTGAGAAAGTCATCATCACTGTAGAACAGCGCCTGGAAGGACCAGTAAATGACATAGTGATCCTGGAATTCACCCAGCAGGAGGAAACAACAAAGCAGCAGGTTGAAGCAGCTCGAGGAATTTGAAGCAGAATTGCGCAGACCAGAGTGACTCGGGATGAGTCACAGGTGAGTGTTGGGGGCATGTTGGCCCTTGACCAAGTTTTGGGATAACCTTGGTCATTTTGACCTATTTTGGGACTTCAACAGCTAGTCGAAGAAGGAGTGGCAAGTGAAGTAGAGATCACGGGATCTCGGTCCACTTTTGGGACCCTTTTAGGGTTTTGGGTTAATGTAATGGGATAGGGATGTCAGCCCGTGGGTTTACCCATGCTTAGGCCCACTTTTGTAATGTATAAATAGATACTTAGGCAAGGTAAGGATGGTCAATGGCTTAGTGATAGTAGTTAGATGTGTGTGATCGTATGTGGATTGTAAATGCTCTATGCATGATTGTAAGAGGCTTGTAGAGCTAAGTGCAAGTTGTTGTAAGAGGTTGTAGAAGGCTTTGTGTTGAAGTGTAAGGAAGAAGGATCTAGAGAGCTGCACAACTCTTCTGTCCTATGTGAAGAAGGGTTTGAGGCTCTGTGTTGTAACTGAAGATTGAAGATACTAATAAAGAACAAGAATTGGTGGAAGTATCCCTAGGGAGGAGGTGAACCACGTAAATCTGTGTATTATGATCTGTGATTTGACTTGATGTGTTTATCTCTTTCTTTGCTAATTGCTTTGATATATTTGGATAGATATACTTATGATTTGTGATTCTTAGATGTGTATGAATGTTAAATCTTATATGTATGAAGATGCTTAGTGCCAATCTACTGGATCTGATCTATTTTACTATTGCTAAGTGTTGAAATATATTAGATCTAAGTGAATGTTGTGATGCTCTATGCTATATGTGAAGTATGATAAAGGTTGAATATTGATGAATGATTGATGCATTGTAAGGGATATAATCATAGATCTGTGTCCTAGCTAAGGTTGCAGACACTTGAGTCTTGCAACCACCCCTGCCTCTACCTCGGGTGAGACTTCATCTGCTTTGCAGGTGTTGCCAAAAGGGCCGGTAGTTAGGGTTTTGTTGGTGTTCTCTTGAGCGTTGAACCCTGGGTCTGCCTCTATTCCAACACTCTCTCTTCAACCTTTACTTATACAACTGTCACAGAGTGAAGTGCTCTGTTGACCCTTTCCTTTACTTCGAGTTGCTCCGCGAGCAACTATTCCTTTTCTTTCTACAGTTGGACTTTTTCTTCATCCCACTTTTCTTAGAGAGAAATCTTTTCCTGTTTTGTAGTACTGCATTACTCTAAAAGGTCTCCCTGTACTTCTGTAGAAGCCTAGGTGGCTTGCGATATTTCCTCCTATGCTTGTCAAAGGTGAGCTTCGACTGTATCAACAATTCGGTGGAGTTGAGCTGACTTATCTCCTAGTTCTGGTGTTTCCAATGGCAGAGGCGCAGTGAAAACGAAATGGCTAGACTATAGTGCCTGTTGCACCCCTTGAAGATAAACCTTAATTCAATTGTATATCTCCTCCTGTTGAGCCTCTTGCTTCTCTGCTATCTCCAACGAAAGATCGTTCAGTGCTGCTACAATGAAATCGAAGTCATCTGAGGTGAGGTTAGTCTACATTTTGGTCATAGAGGCTTTTGATTTATTTCGAGAAGAAGGCTTCAGGGTGGAAACCTTCCTTTTCTTCGAGGGATCCCCCTCATCTCTAGACGGTGTAACCTCACCTTTATTCTATTCAACTTCTGTGCCATCTATCTCTCCACCATCTCCTCCTTGCTCAAGTGAGATGGAAGCAGTCTTCGCTGAGGTACTACTTACATCTTGGGCTTCCTCATTTTTCTTTGTCTTGCTGGGTCCATGTGTATCATGCGCTGCTTCTAGACTGTCAATGTCAGACATCTTTGTAGGATATATTGGAATGAGGAGGTCCGTCGACTAGTCTTTAGTAATCTCTTCTAAGTCCTCCTTTGTCAGCTTGTAGTAATATTGAAGTTGTTTCTTGTGCTCATCAGCGCGCGCTGTAATATAAATGAAATGGCAGTCTGCACTGAATTTCATTAAAGGCTGAAACCTATGGAGAGTATTTGGCGTGATGAGAGGCTCAGACTGGATGGTTATCTTCATCTAGTTGTAATAGGTATGGAAAACTGCATTTGATTTCCATTGCTTGTTCATGTCACTGGAATACCACTGTGTATTTAACTTTGCGGCCAGAGGTTCAAAGGGCTCGATGTCCGGGAAGGTCTCACCTTCCGGCATCTCCCATGTGATGAAAGTGATCAGGATTAGAATCCAGCTAAAGTGGAACTCATATCCTTGATCTTGTGCTTCCCTGTAGTCCATTTCCAACTGGTTCATGAGACACTTCACCCAATTCATTTGTAGGCCCTTTGTGCACTTTCCTATGAGGTTGACTACAAAACTAGTCACTTGGGTGGGTCAGTTTTTGCGAACTAACTTTCCTACGATCAATTGACAGGCAAGGTGCACTACGCACTCTGGATTGAGGCTACCTTGTAGCCTCGCTTTCCCTTCTCGACATCTCCATAAGTGTCCTTGATCCTTTGTGCGAGAGCATGGTCCATGGATTTTCTAGGGTAGAAATCCTATGGGTCGGGTCCTTGCATGGTCAACCCTACGATCCGATTGATCAATTTCGGATCCACTGTCATACGACAGTTTAACCACAAATATCTTCCATGGTAACACGACAACAACAACTTGACACATGCATTCACTTCTTAGTGCCTTCCGAAGTGAGGAATCTTCATGACATTGAGCAGTGTGGACTATGTGAGGTTCATAGTCCATGACTGGGGAAATATCTTCGAATTATTTCCCTTTGTTCTGGTTAGGTACTTATGTGGGGAGAGCATGTTGTAGACCTTCCTATCACCGAGGTTGAAGTCGTTAAAATTCAACGCTGCAATCTTTTCTTGATCTGTGTGAACTGCGTGTATCCATTTTGGGAGGTACGCAGTAACCCAAGCATACTCAAATTATCTCGACACACTGTCTCGATTGATTGCACCACTCAGAGGTGGTAGATAGGCAGGTAAAATTCTTGGAATCAACTTAGCATTCACGAGATTGTCTCTGTGCTTGGTTCATTTTTCATCGGCTGGCTGGGATGGTCCATCTCGAGCAGTGGATGGAGACACTTGTATTCCTCTCGAGGATGAAGCCTGGATACCTTCAAACATCGACATGAATTTCTAAGTCATCAATTCGATCAAAACTTCTTCAACAACTTTCTCTGCGGCACTCAATTCTTCCGACATACACACTCAGGGTGAACAATCGCGAGTTCGGGGAACAACTTAGACATAGTACTTATATAGAGAGAAAGAGTGCAATGATCACTATATAGACTTGGCTTAGTCTGTAGGCTCAAATTCTCAATTGGAAAAAGTGTTCTCGGTGCATGGCGTGGTGAGATAAATAGGGAACTTGAAAATGATTCACTTGCAATAGGTATGAGCCTCCATTAACTCTTGTTCGGTCCATTATGGTGTGGTCCAATGGTCTGATGAAGAACCATAATTGTCGTTCCACCCATTCAGAGCGTCGATAGAATAGTTATAATATCCCCAACGAATATGTTTCTTTGTCATGGCGAAGTGCCATGTGTCATTGTTCTGATATCCCGACGAAGCTCCAATTTTGCAAATTTTTTGTCTGCGAAGTTCCCTCTAGAACCTTCTGCAACTTTTCGAACTTATCTCTCTTCTTACTTAACTTTCTATCCTTTTTCCAGTGAGATTTGTCTCAGTATTCCTTTCTCCATTCTGATTCTTATCTTCTTTGGCCATAGTCACTTCGCGATGTTGAGATTCTTCCCAAGGGTTCCTGGATAACACTCCTTCTTTGTCTGGGATAAGTACTTCAGTATTTTGTGTGTCTCCTAATGTTCTTTCATCTTCGACATCTAGGTTGCTATTGTTAAATAGCTTCGATATACTCTCATGTTCTTCAATCAAGTGTGCGATCCTTATGGTCATGAAATCTTTTAACTCTTGTTTCTTTTGTTCCAAAACTTCTTCTTCTTGTTTTCGTCTGGCTTGATCTCTATCAATCCAAGGTTTTCCTAATAACATGGTAAATGGGGCGTTGTCTTCAATCAATTTAATAATCTCAAAATCTTCTTCTATTGAAGTTCCATTAGCGTTCATAGGTATGCGAGGGAGATTTCCACATAGGTTTATCAAATTTCCTCTAAATAGTCCTATTCCTCCTAATGAAGGGATCATAGCAGGCTTCCCTATGGCTTGCCAAGTTCTTTCTATCATGATATTCACCTGTGTTTCTTCATCCAGAACATAGTCAATGCCGAAGTCTCCTATTCTTACTTCAATGCATTCTTTTTCCTTAAAGATCTCTGATAGTCTGACATGTCGATGGTCATTCAGGGTTTCATTTATTTGCAACCATACTTTCTCTGATTCTTTCTAGGGTTCTACCATTTTTGGATCTTCCTTAGGGTTTTCTTTATTCAGATTCATTTCTTCCAGCTTAGTAATCATTTTAGGGCAATCCAACACTTCATGGTCCATAACTTTACAACAACTACAACTAGGTCTTTTCCCAGGGCATTCCTTAGAAAGATGTCCCAGTCTTCTGCAACTATAATAGAGGGTTAATCCTCTCTTTCTTTTAAATGATCCCCAACCTTTCTGGTACTGCGCACTAGGATCATGGTAGCTAACCTGCAAAAAATTCTTTCTAGGATCCTGCATCCATTTGTTAGTCCAAACATTCTTTCTATGCATAGGTATAACATATCTTTCACTATTCTTATCAGATCTACTCATATCAAGCCTTCTTTCATCTATTAGTGCCCTAGTTTTAAAGTTAGGCCATAACCTATCAAACATACCTAGATCCATACTTTAGAAACAAAAATTTCCACTTATATTACTTCTATAGAGCACAAAGCTTCTAGATATAAAACTTTTAACTATTCTTACCTTTATCAGAGCACAGAGCTTGCAGATCTTACCTCTTTTAATCAGAAGTTCTCACTTTTTCCTTTATTAGAGCACAAATCTTTCAAGTCTCGCTTCTGTCCTTCAAATTTGACCTCCTTTTCTTCAGATCAGGCTTCTTTATTTAGCACAAAGATTTATAAATCAAGTAGGATACTGTGCACTAGGGCACAGATCTACGTACAGAGATTTCACAGTCTCAAGTCGAATCTTTTCACAAAGCTTCTTCTTTCTCAGTTCCCAGCAATCACAGTTTCATGTCCCGACAACAGAACCATTTGTTGGCATAGGAGCAGACCCAGGGTTCAATGCTGCAACAACACACCAACAAATCCCTAACTATCGACCCTTTTGACAACACCTGCAAAGAAGATGAAGTCTCACTTGAGGTAGAGGCAGGGGTGGTTGCAAGACTCAGGTGTCTGCAACCTTAGCTGGGACATAGATCTGTGATTGTACTACTTAATAAAGCACTTAGCACCGTCAGTTCCTCAATATGTAATCAATATCCACTTCGTTGATAAAACAGAGCTTCACATCATTCACACTAATCTAATGTATTTAAGCACTTATCATAGGTAAATAGATCAGATCGAGCAGATCAAGCACTAAGCATAGCCATATAGATCAGATCTAACATTCTCACATAAAATAAGCACAAAGAATAAGTAGATCTATCTAAATACATCAAAGCACTTAGCAAATAACATATGAACACATCAAGACAAGGCACAAAGAAACATAACACAGTATTTATGTGGTTCACCCCCACCCTGGGGCTACATCCACCAACTCTTCTTCTTTATTGTCTTTAGTAAATTGGTTACAAGCACAAAGCCTCAAAACCATACTCCGCATAGGACAAATATATGCGCAGCTTGGTAGATCCTTCTTCCTTGCATTATAACACTAAGCCTTCCACGGTCTGTTACAACCACTTGCACTTAGCTCTGCAAGTCTCTCATGGTAGGCACAAAGCAGTTACAGACTCTACTTTCACTTAGCATACATTCACATCACATAGATGTAACACTACTTCTATCTAGTCTAATCATATATATATATATATATATATATATATATATATATATATATATATATATATATACACACACACACACACACAAAATAGGCCTAAACATGGGTAAACCCATGGGCCGATGCCCCATTCCCATTACATATTCCCACATCCCAAAGAGGACCTAAAAAAGGGTTCAAGATCTTGTGATGTTTGCTTCATGTTCCGCTCCTCCTTCGACAGGCTTTCGAAGTCCCAAAATAGGTCAACATGACCAAGAATCTCCCAAAACTTGGTCAAGGGCCAACAGTTCTGCAAATAGAAATGGTCTTCCCTTAAAATAAATATTTTGATGTTTAACTTAAATCCACTTATCACTCCAACCAAATAAAGCGATAGTGTTTACCAAAACACTTTTATACTCCATGTTTAAAAATAAAAAAAACTTCCAATCTAAGTCTTGAACTTTAAGAAACATTTTAATGATTTCTTAAACAACCTTGGAGTAGATCCTTGAGAAGATCACTGAATATTCAGCGTCAAGCCACCTCCGTCCCTCATTTCTCTGCATGGGCATGGGTGTGGACTAAATGTTATGCCTTTCGATGGACAAATTGAAATTCATTCCAATCCAAAAATAAATAAAAGTCAAATCCAATCAAACAAATTGGATCTGAAGCACTTCATGTATTAAATGTGCCGATGTTTTGAGAATTCCATCATCATAAAGGCATCAAATCGGCATAATTGATCTTCCACCAACCTTCAAAATATCAATCAAAGGTGACAAACTTTGTAACAAGTCTCAAATGTATTAAAGAAAATACATTTGTTTATCTCCTGCAACTGCATAACAATTTTTTAATGATACTATAACCTCTAGAAATTGGTGACCTATATTAACTTTCAAAGATCCTAAGACTTCATGATTGTATATGAAGAAAGAGGCTAACACATTTCATGCACATTCTAGAATGGATTTATTTTTTTAATGTATTTTAATTAAAATATTTTATTTTTCCTTTTTGTGAGATACATAATAACCTATATTCTCACTCATTTAATTATTCATTTATTTAACTTTTCCCCTTTTAAACTAAAATACATAGGCTAGCTAATTATTTTTCTCATATATGCACAACAACTCTAATTGATAAAAAAGGTCCCATGCTTCTCTATTCCCTTCAAGAGTTACCTTTCAGTAAGTACCAAGGGTTCCATGTTCACACATGCCCTTGAAGAATCCAACTAATTTCTTTGTTGGGAGAATTGTTGCAACTATTGAGACCATGTTAACTCAACTTGTCTCTACCTTGTTGAGAGACTAATGCTCACTGTGTAATAAATATTCCACCTTATTGCATGCCCCTCAAGTAAACCTAATGAGTGACCAAACCAACATCCTACCCTCATGTGCAACCTGCAAGTAAAAGCATCACAATCTTCTCAACCCAAAACACAGAAAATGAGTGCTAATAGGTGGAAACATGAATGTTGTTCCTCATCTCCTTATAATACCCCAGTTTCACCCCCAAGTTGTACTTTGTATATGTACAGATGTTATAGAGGATGGTGAGTCAGTAGGTCAAATTACATGTCACCTTGGTCAATCCAACCTAAAATTCGATTGGGTTGACTCATCCATATAGTCAACAAAGATGTTACATTGGTTGACTTCCTAGATGGTATGTTTTTGGATGAAGTTTCGATAATGTTTTTGTGTTGGAGAGCCTATCTATGTGATTATACATTAAATATTATTAATAAAATACATCATGACTACAAACCAATTTAGACGAAGAGTATGGGAGGCTAGGACACCAAAAGAGGGAAAGGGGGATAAGGACTTAAGGAAAAGGGGCTAAACCAAGAAATGATTCGTAAGCCAAAGTCATAACCTTATTTTAACCTAAATTTACTTTATGGGGATATATCCGAAGGTCATAAAGGCATGTTGTATTACCTAAGTCACAAAGTCATGATATACGCCTAAAGTCATAACTTTATGTACTTTATCCTAAGTTTCCAAATTGATGGGAATAGTTCCCAAGTGGTGGGAGAGTAGTTATTTGAGTGCTAGTTTTCAAATGGTGACATGCATATATAAGCCTAATTTTCTAATGGAAAGGAGATCATTTATGTTATAGTTTATGAGCTGGAGTTGGGTGTGATCCTAGGGAGGCACTAAGACCCTACATCCTGGTAACCTTGTGAATCATAGGTGGGATTTTGTTGTCATATATCCTTGAATTGACTTGGGGAAGGATGGAGCCCTAGAGGGGAAATTGAGTGGGTAGGATTACCCTATGTGTGAGACCTAAAGGGTTCTTGGAGACTCCATTGGTGCATCAAGAGTTCTTGGAGCCACAACTTTGAGAATTATTATCTAACATGTGTTGGATCTTTGGAAGAAAAGTGGGATAGCTTAAGGGACTACAATTCAGAGATGAGGTGCACTTCATTGGGTTATATATGTTGAGGGGAATGGTGGTCACTAGTTGGAATTGCTGACGTAGTTTGGTACCTTGGTCTAAACACATAAATGTACTATTTGTGAGACCTAATTGACTTAGGTATCCTTTTCCCTGGTGGAGTCATAGCCCCAGCTTCGGGGTGACCTATTTTTGAGAGATCTAGAATAACAATGTCTATGGATGGGTAGAATATTTGAGGTCTACAACCAATTAGTGATTTCATAAAAAAATAAGTGTTCTTGTTATGATATTTTTCTGATGTTTATGATGTGTCTTTTTATGTGCTTAATTTTTGTTACTGTGCATATTTATATTTCTATATGTTATTATGTGTTATGCATAAGTTATGCATCATATTGAATTTTATTAGTCTTGCATATCTATATCATATGTAGGGAATACTTATTATATGGTATAAGAGTTGTTAATTATGGAAATGTGAGCTAGATTGAACAAAAGATTGAAAAGTATAACATCTATAGAGTTGGAATGGTAGTAATGTGGCTCAGTAAGGAGTCTAGGCACATTACAAATTGGTATCAAAGCTATTGGTTCAAACATTGGACCTGCATTAGGCCAGAGACAAAAAATTGTAGAAGAATAATTTTATGATTCTTCCTACAAACTATTTTTTAGAATTCCCATAGGTGAAATTGGGAAAAATTCTTAAAACAAATTGGAGAAATTAAGATTTAGTGGATAAAAGTTCCCAAATATTGCACTTAGTATGAAGTTTGCAAAGTCTTGGAATTAGACAAATTTTAGAGTTGTAGAGTTTGTGATGGAGAGTTTTGGGAAAATTGGGAAAAATCCCTAAATTTATGAGCAATTCAAGTTGAATTTGTGTTCAAAATAGTCGAAATGATGATTAATTGCATTAATTTGTTGGTTACAAAGTTAAATTTATCATGGAAGAATGAACTTGGTATTATCATGGTAGATACACATGTAAGAAGCTTTGAAAATGTGGAAATGCAAAAATTTACACGACAATTGCTCAAGAATGTATTATTGAATCATTTTTTGATGGTGTTGGTGTTGTTGTAACTAAATTTACTAAAGGATTTTGGAACGAAATCTTTAAATTCTTTTAGAGCGAATTCCACTGAAATATCAGGTCGGTCGACTAACTTGAATATTTGGTCGACTCATCTTTGCAATCAACTGGTGCAATATATTAGTCGATATGACCAATGGTCTTTTGGGTCGACTTAATCAACTAATCTCTATAGTCGAATGACACATTATACTAGTCGATCTGATCGATGATAAACTGAATCAACTACTTAGTTGAATCATCTCTACAGTCACTGGTACATTATATTAGTCGATCCAAATGATTGTTGATTGACTCAACTACGTAGTCAACTTATCTATGAAGTCAAGTTAGGAATTATATTAGTCGATTTGACTGATGATGGAATGACTAAAATTCTTAGTAGACTTGTCTCTATAGTCGAGTGGAATATTATATTAGTCAATCTAACCAAAAATAGATTGACTCGACTAATTATTTGAAACTTATTTTGATTCGACTGATGTATTATATTGGTCCATATGACTTGACACTTGACCAACTTAACTACTTAGTCGACTTGTCTCTACAACCCATTGATATTGTACATTGGTTGATTGGCTTAGTCAATTGCCTTAGTAGTTGAATATTCTATTAGAACCCCCAACAATTATAGATAATGGAAAGATAGTTAATAGGAGAGAATGTGTGAAGGTTAAAAATATGGATTAGTTAATCAATGTTCTTTAGAAATCAAGAGGAGAACCATGTTGACGAAGATGAAGTTATTTATATATATAAAAAAACAAGTTAGGAGAAAAAATATTTTTTTTTTCATAAAAGGATCAAAGAAACCATGATTCAGATGAAATTTTAGGGGTAGGTCCATCATGAAGAGGACTACAGAAGTTCCAGTGAGGGCTACTAGCCAATTTTGCTCTAGATTTTCAAAACTGGAAAATTAATGGTTTTTGAAGAATGAGATGGTACTCCTTGACATGGACCTAGTAGTGGATGCAATGGTTGTAGTGAGTCAGGGAAGAAGACATGAAAATACCTAGTGGAGCATTTTCCCACATTCCAAAGGATTTCAAATGGGGATGTAGAAACATGCCAAAATCCATTATTCTAGGAGACGTTTGGGGGATTTTTTAGATCTTCAGAGGAAGAAAAGGGACCCCATATCACCAATATGGAAAAATTACATTGATAAAATTTGTACCTCCTCGATAAGACAAACAACTTTGTCTTCCAAAATATTTCCCAATTTTTCTCAGTTTGGGAGATAACAGTTTCAACTAAAATTTTCAAGTTTGGAAAAAGTGCAAAAAGGACAAATTTGACCATAACATATTTTTGTAGAATTATATTGAAGAATCAAATAAAAAATATGAGGGTTTTTGTGTGCTTACCATCATGAATATTATATGTTCCCAATACATTGTTTTTCTTATTTCTCTCTATTTTTTCGGATACATGTAGCAAAAGATGGCCTCTTAGCCATATTGCACCAATGAGAAAAGGACACAATTAAGTAGAGGTGAAAACTTCAAAAGGCCATAATGTTTTACTCAAAACTCAGAACAGAGAAAGAGAGTAGTCATTGGAAAGATATTGAAAATAATAACCCATATTTGTGCCCAAATTTTAGATTTAAGCAACATAAAATCCTAGGAAAAAAGAAGAAGGTAATTAGTGGCCTTAAAGGGAATAATTGTGCATATTGTTTTCAGAAATTGCAGAGCTATGATTAAATTTAACAACAAAATTCCATCTAATAGAATTTTTTTCTTTCACATTTTATAGAATTAGGGGATAGGTAGACCTATTTAGGCTAAGAATGATGACTAGAGATATAGAGGATTCCCAGTGAACTTACATCCATGAAGAAGAAGTCAGGGGTTTGAATATTAGCATAGTAAATGATGAAACATAATCAAATAGGCACAGAAGTAGGGTGGATCCAGTAGACATAGTTGCAACCATCAGTAGTTTGAAGAGGGAAGTGAAAAGTTGCATAACATACAATAAAATTATTCTAAGAGCTTAGGAGGAACATAAATAAATTAACACTCAATTGTTACAAAGAATAAATAATTTGCAGAGACAAATCCATAAAGAGTCCAACACAAGATAGACAATCGACGTAGGAAACGCATTGGATTGCAAGTTTCATGAAAGGAGGGATGATTACAGAGGATATAGGCACTTAATAAGTGCTAGTAGAAATTATCATTCACCCAAACATTTATCTAGAAGATCCCATGCATTCTCATAGTTAGAGAGTAGTCCAAGTCTGCCCCTTGTTAGGAATCAAAGGAGAAGGTCTGACCTAGAAATTTTGCAAGGGAAAATCAGGAATATCAAGACACCAACATTTGATGGAGAGCATAGGAAGGGTGATTATGATAAATATTGGTTGTGTTGATTATTTGGGTTGGTTTTCATTGATGTCAACCCTTGAAGAAAGTCCGGTAGTAAATTCCAGTAGCACAAAGGTTTGGGTAATGGACCCAAATTTGTTTGATGTATAATGGAATGGGTTTTGATATATTTGCAGGAAAGACTATTCTATATTGATAGTACATGTCATTTCATTTCCAKTGGTATGTGGAATGTCACATAACTCCTCACGGTTAGAGAGTTATGGCCATGTGAAGTTGGAGAACCCTCATGAGTCATCTAGAAGCCACAAAAGGTCAAAGTAGTCAAAGTGGTTGCAAAGAAGAAATTATTTAAATAATAAAKTGAAGTGATGATTGTACTATAATTCAAAGTGGATACAAAATAAATTATTTAAATAATAAATTTAATGGAGAAATTACTAAGTGGACAAGTGGTTAGAAGTGGGTTAGCCCTAAAATAAGTAAAGTCGGTTAAGATGGCTAGAAGGTAATTTAAATAATAAAGTGAAGTGATGAGTGTACTATAAGTCAAAGTGGATACAAAATAAATTATTTAAATAATAAATTTAATGAAGAAATTACTAAGTGGACAAGTGGTTAGAAGTGGGTTAGCCCTAAAATAAGGAAAGTGGGTTAAGATGGTTACAAGGTAACCCCTTGAGGAAGCTACATGAAAGTATAAATAAGAGGCAAGGGTTTCTCATTTTGAAACACACTTGAGCATATTGAATATCTACAAGTGACTGAGGTAACCAAATGATATCTAAGCCGAATTTCAAAAGGAAGGTGAAGTAAAGAAGGCCGAAATTCAAGGGAGGATAAATTCTTTTGATGATGCTTTCTAAGGTATGTTATTTACAGGTCATCTCACCATTTTTGCAATAACGTTTTTTCTAGAATGACTCAAACTGTGAAATTGGGGGGGCGTTGAGGAAACATATCCAATTAGTTGTGGTAAAACTTTTATCTTGTGGGTTGTTGTAGTTTTGTAGTTACACTCTATGGAAAATAGGGTTTGTGGCTAGTCCTGAAACTAGTCTAAAACATGTGTTTCGGGTAAAAACGTTTTAACTTCTTCATAACATATCAAAATTTAGTAAAACCAAATGTATTGGTTAGAGTACAGTCTTTAGTATTATGTGTACCATTTTTAGATCCATACAAAAAACATTCAGTGTGGGGCACGCTCTACAAGTTCTCTCTCTAGAATAAGCTAAAATTCAACAAGGTATGCCATTTTTTTTATAACTCCTTTTCTAAGAGGTTCCAAGTAGTGAAACATGGAGGAATTGCAAAAAATACATTGAAGAACATTGTGTACTATTTTAATATCTTTATTCATTACCTGTACATATTTATGATTATTTCAAGTTAGGGTTTTTGACTAATCCAAAATTAGTCATGTGAGACTAAAGTAAAGTTTGATGAAAATGCTAGTCTCTTGTTGTTAAAATTAAGGAAGGTTTTTAGGTATGTGATCATATACACCAGGTCTATTACAGATTTACAAATCAGATTTGGATGATTAAGCTGATGATGGATTTTGGTTGAGGTACATGTTGGGTACATGGTTGAGACAAGTAGTTGATGAGTTGACACATACATGAGGTGTATAGTTGATGATGTTGGTACATATTGATGAGCCATAGTTTATGTGTATTTGATGCATGATTGGTACATATTTGGTGCATGGTTGATGCACTCATTGATGGTACAAGTTGATGTACATGTTGGTGCATGGTTGATGCACTTGTTTATGGTACAGGTTGATTACAAGTTGTTTGGACAGGTTATTGTGACAGGTTATTTGTACAGGTTTGGTGCATGGTTGATGAATTTGTTTATGGTATAGGTTGATGTATGGTACATGTTGTTACAGTTTGATTATAGTTTGATTGGTACATGTTTACAACAATATATCTCATAGTGATAGTGTGACAGTGGTTCCATCATTCTACTTCTACGTCAGGGAGGTTGGACGGGGGAAGGAAATGTGGTTTTAGCCACCTTTCGGTTGTAGTTGGAGAACATAGGGGTTTTTAGCCTCCTTCTGGTTGTAGCCATATAATTGGGGAGTTAGAGCTTCCCTCAGGTTGTAGCCTGAGAACTAGGGGGTTGTAGCCTCCTTCTGGTTGTAGCCAGAGAATTGGGGAGTTGGAGCATCCTTCAGGTTGTAGCCTAAGAAACTAGGGGGTTGGAGCCTCCTTCTAGTTGCAGCTGGAAAACAAAGTAATTTGGTGCTTCCAATGAATGTAATTCTTAAAAAACATATAAGAAAAAGCATTCAGTGGTTTTCTCCTGCTTTGGGATTCCACGTAAAAACATTGGTGTATTGTGTATGTGTATGATTGTTCATTTGTTCATTGTTTATTTACTATGAAACTATTGGATGATAATGTTAAATTGATATAAAACTTGAATTTTGTGGTTAAAAGGGATTATTTCTCTATTATTGATTCACTTTTCCTCTCAGTAATCCAACAATTGGTTTCAGAGCCGGTTCCTTCAAGAATCAGTTTAACCACTAAAAGGTAGATCATGGAGAGAAAAAACATGTATAAACATGGAATACCATGGTTTGATGGACATAAGTATGAATTCTGGAGAAGAATAATGAAAACATATATACGGGCAAAGAGATTTGAAATTTGGAAATCTATAGTAGATGGATACCAAGAACCAACAGTTCTTCCAACAAGTGAAAGAGCAATAAAACTTGGTCAAAATAGTTCCAAAGACACGAATGCACTTCTGAATGGTATTGGTGAATCGATATACACCAAATTTATGCATTGTAAATCCGATAAAGATATTTGCGACAAACTTCAAAATATTTATGAAGGAGATTCAAAAGTCAAAGCAACAAAGATTCAAACTTACAGAGGTCAGTTCGAACAACTAAAGATGAAAGAATATGAGAATATTTCACCTTACTTCTTATGAGTCGATGAAACAGTAAATGAAATCATAGGATTGGGAGAAGAAATTAAAGATTATGTAATTGTTCAAAAGGTACTAAGATATCTTCCTATGATATTTGATCCTAATATATTAGCACTAGAAGAAAGAGAAGATCTAGACTCAATAAGAATAGATGAACTACATGGAATATTCACAGCATATGAAATGAGAAGTGAACAGGAAAATATAGATATAAAAGAAGCAACTTTCAAAGCATCCAAAAGGTCAAAGCAAAAGGGAAATCAAAAATAAAAAGAACATAACAACAACATTGACATCTCGGAAGATGATGAAGAAATGGCCAATTTTGTCAAGAGATTGAGCAAGGGAACCAACGACATATATAAAGGTAAGATTCCATTGATTTGTTTTAATTGTGGTGGTATTGGCCATTTTTATAACAAATGTCCTCATAAGAAAAATAAGGGGAATGATTAAGATTACTCAAATAGAAAACAAACATATAAAGGCAAAGGAACCACAAAGAAAGTTTTCAAGAAAAGATTATGCACCAAAGAAGACATCTCCTCATCAGATGAAGATGAAGTCAGTGACAGTGAGACAGAAAGAGTTATATTCATGGCAGTAGAAGAATCTGATAATGAATACATCGAAGATGAATATGAAGAGGTATAAGTTGACTACCAAGAAGAATTTTTGACTGCCATAGAAGTTATAAGAAGAGAAAAGAGGAGAAACAAGAAGCTACAAGCAGAACTAGACAAGAAGGAAGACACTCAAGAACTAGAGCAGATCATCATGGAATTGAAGGTTCAAATAGAAGAATATAAAATAATTGAATAAGCACTCAAAGAACAATTAGAATAAAGAGACATGATCATTGGAAATTTGGAAGCATAGATTGTCACATTGAGAAAGGATCTTCAAAAGAAAACTATGAAGAACAACTCAAAAGTTTTGGATGACATTATCCATAGTCAAAGGCCTAATCATAACAAGTACAAACTTGGATACAAATAGATAGAAAATAATCCAAGATCCAAAGCAACAAAAAAAGAACCATATTGAAAAAGTTATGCAGAAACAATCAAAGGGGATAGGAAGACCTACATGAAAGATTACAGGGACACTCCTCCACTGAGAAGATTTAAATTTCAGAATCAAATACCGACAGAAACAAATAGGCCTCAGGAAGAAGAAGGATTCATAAGAGTAACTCCTTTCAGAATATCTTCAACTCCTAGGTATCAAACTATATTTTTGGGTTTATGTTATGCATGCAATAATTTTGGCCATAAAGTTGTAAATTGCATAGCTAATAGCAGGAACATAAATTGTTATCCAAGAAGGCCTAGTGAAACATAGAGAATAAGCTACAACATGTTTGAATCATTGAGCACTGAAGTGGAATTATACAAGTGCAATAACTTTGGACACATGGAAAAAGATTGTATAATGATAGTCCCTCCTAGAGAACCACAACAGAACAACAAAAGTCATAGACATGAGCCTCGGAAGAGAACATGGATAAGAAAAGAAAATCAATATAGAAATGAAGAATGCACACTCGCTCTACAAGCTAAGAAGAAGAAGCGTGGTTGGTATGTTGTCAGTGACTATTCAAAATACGAAGAACAGGTGAACAAAGACCAGGTCCCAGAGATCGCAAGATTGGAAATAAAACGAGATGAATAAAATTCTATAGAGAAAATGAAATATGTCAGATATAGAAAGATTTGGAAAATAGCTGAAAGAAAAGGACAGGTAAAAAAGGAACAGGTTCAAGAGATTATACTTTCAGGAACTGTAGTGAAAGATGAATCCATATACAGAAAGAAAGAAGTCAGAGCTTAGAGAGATGATGAATCTACTAATGAAGATGATGATGAATACACTTCAGAGTAGGAATTGTTCTGAGCCATCTAGCTTAGAGACTCCCAGATAATATGAATAATATACAGGGGGAGTCTATGTGGTATCTGAGACAAACCAGAGAACCATCCTTCGAGGAGCTTACATAATTTGAGTAGATAGATTCAGTACATTCAGTTAGAAGAAGTATAATATGAAAGATTAATCAGTTGTAGTAGTAACTCATGATAGTATAGTGACATATGAGTCAAAATTATGACATATGTGTAGCATATTCTTGAACATTATGGACATATATGGACGTGAAATCAACTTTTCTGAACGGGGAACTTGAAGAAGATGTCTACATTGAACAACTGGTTCCTAGAGAGTGGTACTCTAGAATGAATAAATATCTACAACATGTAGGGTTCAGAAAAGGAAGTGCAGACAACAACCTCTACATCAAGGTAACTCAAGATGGTATTTTATTAATTGAATTTTATATTGATGATATTATTTTTGGAAGTAGCGATGACAGGTTAAGCCAAAAAATTGTAAAGGATATGCAGAATGAATTTGAAATGTCATTACTTGGATAACTATCCTTCTTTCTGGGTCTTCAAATATGTCAAAGCAATCAAGGAATTTTTATTTCTCAAACTAAGTATATCAGAGAAATGCTAAAGAGGTTTGGAATGGAAGATTGCAAACCAATTACCACTCCTATGCAAACTAGTTGCAAGTTGAGAAAATATGATGATTCAAATTCTACAGACCAAAGGCAATACAGGTCAATGATTGGTAGCTTACTATATGTGAAAACATCCAAACCATATGTAATATAGGAAATTGGATAGGTGGCATGATTTCAAGCAACACCAAAGGAATCACATGTATTAGCAATGAAGAGGACTTTCAAATATCTCAAAGGAATAAAAGAGTTTGGATTATGGTATCCAAAAGGAAATGATCTATCACTTATTTCCTACATAGATGCAGATTGGGCAGGTTGAATTGATGACTGATGAAGCACCAGTGGAGCATCGTTCTTCTTGAATGAGTGTTTAGTATCTTGGCTAAGCAAGAAACAATCATCAATATCTTTATCTACAGCCGAAGCATAGTATATTGCAGTAGAAGGAAGTTGTACTTAGGTTCTATGGATGAAACAAATTTTGACAGATATATAGGTTGACTATGATGAGCCCATTCCAATCTATTGTGATAATACAAGTGCCATAAATATCTCAAAGAACCCGGTGATGCACTCCAAGATGAAGAACATTCCAATAAAGTATCACTTTCTACGGGAACAGGTTGGAGAGAAGAATATCATAGTTGAATATGTGGGCACAAAAGAACAAGTGGTAGACATCTTTACAAAACCACTTCCAAGGGAATCATTTGATTATTTTTTCTAGAGACTCGAACTAATTTCTACTCCAAAATGAATTCTTTTGAATGCTTATCTTATATGTCTTAGATTTACACGAGGAAACACCATAAAAGGACAATTCATGTTGGGGGATCAGTTTCAGGAAGAGTTCAGTCAGGGGGATTATCCCCAAGGATAGTTCAGTTAGGGGGAACAACCCTGAATGGAAAGATACCTTTTCCATTGATGAAAAAGGGGGAGAGATTTATCATATGCAAAGGTAAATGCTTGGAGAAAGAGCACAGAGGCATGGTTCTAGGGGGAGCATGAGTGATATGACTTCATTATTTCATTAGAGTGTTTCCATCAATGCCAAAGGGGGATGTTGTTGATTATTTGGGTTGGTTTTCATTGATGTCAACCCTTGAAGAAAGTCTGGTAGAAAATTTCGATAGCACAAAGGTTTGGGTAATGGACCCAAGTTTTATTGATGGATAATGGTATGAGTTTTGATATATTTGTAGGAAATACTATTCTATATGGATATTACATGTCATGTCATTTCTAGTGGTATGTGGAACGTCACATAACTCCTCACGGTTAGAGAGTTATGGCCATGTGAAGTTGGAGAACCCTCATGAGTCATCTAGAAGCCCCAAAAGGTCAAAGTAGTCAAAGTGGTTGCAAAGAATAAATTATTTAAATAATAAAGTGAAGTGATGAGTTTACTATAATTCAAAGTGGATACAAAATAAATTATTTAAATAATAAAGTTAATGGAGAAATTGCTAAGTGGACAAGTGGTTATAAGTGGGTTAGCCCTAAAATCAGGAAAGTGGGTTAAGATGGTTAGAAGGTAACCCCTTGAGGAAGCTACATGAAAGTATAAATAAGAGGCAAGGGTCTCTCATTTTGAAACAAACTTGAGCATATTGAATTTATACAAGTGACTAAGGTAACCAAAGGATATCTATGCTGAATTTTAGAAGGAAGGTGAAGTAAAGAAGGTCGAAATTCAAGGGAGGATAAATTATTTTGATGATGCTTTCTAAGGTATGTTATTTACAAGTCATCTCACCATTTTCGTAATAACATTTTTTATAGAATGATTCATAACATGAAATTGGAAGTCCGTTGATGAAACATATCCAAGTAGTTGTGATAAAAATTTCATCTTTTGGGTCATTGTATTTTTGAAGTTACACTCCATGGAAAATAGGGTTTGTGGCTAGTCCTGAAACTAGTCTAAAACAAGTGTTTCGGGTAAAAACATCATAACTTCTTCATAAAAGATTCAAATTTAGTAATACCAAATGTATTGGTTAGAGTACAATATTTAGTATTATGTGTACCATTTTCAGCTCCATATAATGAATATTCCCTATGGGTCATGCTCTACAAGTTCGATCTCTAGAATAAGTCAAAATTCAACAAGGTATGCCATCTTTGCTATAACTCCTTTTCTGAGAGGTTCCAAGTAGTGAAAACTGAAGGAATTGCAAAAAATACATTGAAGAACATTGTATACTATTTTCATATCTTTATTCATTGCAGGTACATAGTTATGATTATTTCAAGTTAGGGTTTTTGACTAATCCAAAATTAGTCATGTGAGACTAAAGTAAAGTTTGATGAAAATGCTAGTCTCTTGTTGTTAAAGTTAAGGAAGGTTTGCAGGTATGTGATAATATACACCAGGTATATTAAAGAGTTACAAATCAGATTTGGATGATGAAATTGATGAGGGATTTTGGTTGAGGTACATGTTGGGTACATGGTTGAGACAAGTAGTTGATGAGTTGGCACATACATGAGGTGTATCGTTGATGATGTTGGTACATCTTGATGATTAATAGTTTATGTGTATTTGATGCATGATTGGTACACATTTGGTGCATGTTTGATGCACTTGTTGATGGTACAGGTTGACGTACAAGTTGGTCCATGGTTGATGCACTTGTTTATGGTACAGGTTGATTACAGGTTGTTTGGACAAGTTATTGTGACATGTTATTTGTATAGGTTTGGTGCATGGTTGATGCATTTGTTTATGGTATAGGTTGAGGTACAAGTTGATGTATGGTACATGTTGTCACGGGTTATTGGTATAGGTTTTTACAGGTTGATTGGTACATGTTTACAACAGTATATCTCACAGTGATAGTTTGAAAATGGTTCCATCATTCTACTTCTATGTCAGGGTGATTGGATGGGGCAAGGATAGGTGGTTGTAGTCACCTTCTGGTTGTATCAAAAGAACATATGGGGTTGTAGCCTCCTTCTAGTTGTAGCCATAGAATTGAGGAGTTGGAGTTTCCATCAAGTTGTAGCCTGAGAAACTAGGGGGTTGTAGCCTCCTTCTAGTTGTAGCCAGAGAATTCGGGAGTTGGAGGTTCCTTCAGGTTGTAGCCTGAGAAACTAGGGGGTTGGAGCCTCCTTCCAGTTGCAGTTGGAAAACAAAGGAAGTTGGTGCTTCCAATTAATGTAATTCTTAAAGACATATAAGAAAAAGCATTCTGTGGTTTTCTCCCGCTTTGGGTTTCCACGTAAAAACACTAGTGTATTGTGTATGCGTATGATTTCTCATTTGTTCATTGTTTCTTTACTCTGCAACTATTGGATGATAATGATACATTGATATAACACTTGAGTTTTGTAGTTAAAAAGGATTATTGCTCTATTACTGATTCACCCCCCCTCTTAGTAATCCAATAGGTTGTTGGGCATGAGTAAATATTTCCAACTACACAATCACTCATCCAACCTTGAAGCAATATTTTCTATCTACCATCTTCAGGGGAAATCCTTCATGTGGTGGGACTAGCTCAAGCAAGTCAATAATCTATATGAGAAGTGTAATTCCTCTAGTATTGATCCCTAGGTTGTAAATGTACATATGTTTTCATAGGCTTGTGAGCCAGGATTTTTGGGCCTGAGTGCATGTGTATATATGTTTTGGGCTAGAGTTTCTGTGAGATATTAGGTCAGAGATCCTGTATGCTAAAAGGTCAGTGATCCTGACATTGTAAATTGTAATCACACTCACATGTATTAATAAAATACATCACTTCTACAGACCAAGTCAGAAAGAGAGTATGGGGGGATATGAATTAAGGAAAAGGGGCTAAGTCAAGGGAGATTAATCCAAAAGAATATAATAATATATTCCTAAGTCCTAAGTCCTAAGTCCTTATGTTAATATTTTATCCTAAGTTCCTAAGTGGTGGAAAAAATTACCAAGTGGAGGAAAAAATAGTTCCTTGAGTGCCATGTGTCAATATAGGAACATGCAAATATAATGTTAGGATTTAGTGGAAAATTGATTCCGTTCTCATTTCATTCCATCATTATGACCATTTGTTATGGGGTGTGAGTTGAGTTGAGGATATGTTGTAACTTTGTTACCTTATGAACCCTATGAAATCCTAGGTAGATTTGGATGTACAATTCTCCTTGGGTTTCCTTAGAGAAGGTTGGATCCCTACATAGAGAATAGTTGGGAATATTTCCCTGAGCGTGAGGCCTAGAGAGTTCCTAGAGACTCCTAAGTGCAACCAGAAATATTGGAGCCACAGTGCTCTGAGACTTCCTGGTCAGCTTGTGTTGAAGCCCTAGAAGGGAAGTGGGACAACTTGAAGTACTATAGTGCAGAGAAGGGGGTTCACTTCCTTGGGTTGTGCAAGATGATGGGGAATGAGAGGTTGTAGGTTGGAACTACTTTTGGAGTTGATACCTTGGCCTATCCATTGTTGTGTTGTTTATTAGACCATAACCAACTTAGGTGATTTTCATAAAAATATAAGTGTTATTTTATGTGTTTTCATAATGATTAATGTGTGTTTATCTATGCTTAATTCTAATATGCTATAGTTTTATATAATTATGCATAGAACATATGTTATTAGGATTGCATAATTGTTTTGATATGTAGGGCATATTAATATTGATGGTATCGAGAGCCTAGACAAGGATATGGGTCTGGTATTAAAGGGTATCATATTATATTAGGCTTTAGGAAGACTGGAATTAATTAATTAATTGTATCAGAGTTTTCATAAGCAAGATTTAAAGAAATTTTGAAATCCACTATTTGAAGGAATTTGGATTTTTAGTGACATATGCTCAAAAGCAAGTCTGGGGTGTGTTACAATGTGGTATTAGAGCCACATGTTCAACATTGATCCTACATGGGCCAAAATATGAACTGAAGCAAAAATGTTCAGAGGAATATTTTTTATAGGGAATCCTACAAACTATTTGACAAAAGATTTCCATGAGAAATTGGGAAAAAATCATGTAAAATTGGAAAATCGATACTAGGGGTTAAAATCCCCAATTTTAACCTTTTATTTAATGATTACATGCCTATAATTGGCCAAATCTTCGAGTTACAGACTGGCCATGGTGAAAATTGGGTAAAAACCACAATTTCTTAGCAAATTCAGGTGGAATTTGTTCCCATAATTGAGGATGAGTTGAGTAATTGGAGTTAATTGGGAGAATTTAGATAAAAATTCATCCCAAGAAGTCACATTCATCTTGATCAAAGATTTGCAAAGATTACTATGGAGAAATTTGAGGAAAATTAGTGAAAACCCCAAATTTAAGGGTGAATTTAGGTTAAATTTATACCCAGAATCATTGAAAGGTCATATATGGTGGAAATTGGTTGAGCACATGGTCGAATTTGGCTCAGGGAAGATCAAACCAGAGTTCCATGGTGGCTTTTGAGAAGTTTTGAAAATTTAATCATTTTTGAAAATTAGAAATCTTCTAAATTTTTTAAATTTTTGGGAAAATTTTGTACTGAGTGACATGGAAGTGGTCATGTGGACTTCCATGGTGGTAGGTCCATGGTGGCAGGGTAGCAGGCCACAATGGGTGAGTGGTAGGTTTGATGGTGACATGGGTGCCACAATGAACGATGTGGTGAACTATGACACCATAAGTGGTATTAGAGGTTTAAAAAGTGGTTTTTGAGCATTGTTAAATCCTCTAAATGCATGTGAGGATGTCATTTATACACAAGTGGTTTGGTGATATCATAGGTTGGTGCGCCAATAAATCCTTTGCATCTTAACCATCGAAATCAACATGGATTTTTTATCATCATTCATTCTCCATTGTCTAATTTAATGGATGAGAGATTCATGTGATCGAGGAAAAAGGGTGCGGGATGTGACCCACCCATCCTTGTGGCTAATGAAGGGCCACTAGGTGGAAGGATGGTAGAGGAAGTGCGACCCTTTTCCCATCCATAGTCGGACAAGGTGTCGGGAGGGAAACCAATTGCAGTAGGGCCCATAATTTTAATTTATTAATATAAAATAAAGAGAAGGTAAGAAGTAAAAGAGAAGGATGAAGGTGTCATAGCATGATGGGGTAGGTCCAAGATGGCCAAGAGGATGATATGGAATCACCTCAAGATGGCATGTGGACCCAAAATGCCACACCAGTGACCACGTTAGCATGGATGCCACATAGAAAAATATTTTGGCCATAGCAGGATAAAGATAAATGTTTCTAGGTTTTTTCTACAGTATCAATGGCTACAAAAGTTCTAGAGAGGCCCATTGGCCAATTATGCACTGATTTTCTAGAAAATACAAATTACATGGTTTTGAAGATCAGGGTCAAGCTTAGTGTAAAATACACCATTGCTACTAATATTTTTTATAGCGTGTCATAAAATTAGACATGAAAATAATCTATGAAGGGATTGGATGGATTTGAAAGAGTTTGGAATGGATATGCCAAAATAGGGAAAAATACACTATCCCGGGCCACATTTTGGGGATTTTTTGGATTTTTAGAGGAGGAAAAGGGACCCCAGATGGAAAATATGGAAAAAATTATTTACTCGACATTTGAAATATTCATCAAGACATATAAATTTTATTTAATGATTTTTTTTCTAGAAATGCACAAATTGGGAGATAACCAATTTGGCTAAAAATTTTAAGTTTGGAAAAAGGGTGAAAAAGGACAAAATTGTCATTTCTAAATTGCTATATATTTTGACTGGAGAAACATATTGACAATATAAGAGTTGTTGTGAACTCAATTTCAGTAGTATTATAAGGATCTGATACAAAATTTTCCTTGGTTACTTACATATTTATGTCTACAAGTGACATAAATTGGTGTCTAAGTTTAGTTGCACCTAGAAGAAAAGTGCAAAAAGGGGGTAAATTGACAAATTCTAGAAGACTATAACTTTATACTAAGATATCACAATTGAGAAAGAAAGTATTCATTGGAAATATCTTAGATAGAGGAATCTGTATATACACTTATAAGTGGTATTTAAGTAGAAAAATTTCCAGGAAATCAAAAGGAAGATGACTGTTGGATTTAAAGAGCAGAACAATAAGCATGATTTTCAGATTTGTAAAATTGTTTTTTCTAACAAAATTTTGTTTGCGTGCACATTTTGAACAATTAAGCGTATATAATATTATATTACATTCAAAATGAGGACCAAAAACATGGAATATGCTTATAGATACTACATCCATGAGGAGGAATTCAAAGGGTTGTATGTCAACTAGGGGAATGTAGAAACTAATTCAAAAGGGCATAAAGAAGGCAAAGTAGAAAATATAAATTTAGTAGAGACAATGAGAATCTTACAGGGATAAGTGTTGAGATACAAGGAAGACAATGAGATGATTATAATATCTTAGGAGGAGAAAAACCACATTAACATGTAGTTGTTATAAATATTGAACATGTTGGAGAGGAGGATAGATAAAGAATCAGATTCAAGGAAGGTATAAGAACATATATCTCATGCTACAAGGGAGGATGTCAAAAGTGTCTAAAAGTCTACAAGTGATAGTAGACACCATCACCATATACCAAGGCACTCATCTACAAGGGCACATGCATTCTCAAGTAAAAAAGCAGCTCAGTCTTGTCTCTTGTTAGACATCATAAAAGGAGGTTTGAGGTAGATGATTTGCAAGGATATATTAGGAAGATTAAGCCTCCTAAATTTTATGGTGATCATAAGAAAGGTGAATATGTTGAAGCTCAGTTTTTGGGAATGGGGAAATATTTCTAACTACACAATTACTCATCACATGCAGAAGCTCGTTTTTCAATCTACCATCTTCAAGGAAAAGAATCAATGTGGTGGGACTAGCTCAAGTAGGTTAATCTCATTGATGATAAGATGATCTGATGGAGGTAGTTAAAAAAGTATTTTTAGAAGAAATACTTGTCAGAGAATTATTATGATAAGAAGATGAAGTATTTATTTGAACTCAAGCTTGGAAGCATGACAATGGATGAGTATGAGAGGAGGTTCCTATTGATATTTTGCTAATTCTAGATATGATAATTATTTTCTTATTATTTTACACAGATTATTGTTATCATAAAATGATTACACACTGAAACTATCAACGAACCATAATAGTGGAAACATTAGAGAATCAAACACCATGCACAAGAGACACAAGAGACACAAGATATATCATGGGAAAACCCTTTCATGGGAAAAACCCAACCAACTTTTCTCTAGAAAAATATAGTAAAAAATATTAGCAGTATACCTCCATCAAGCACAAAATACCATATAGAGTGTCCACCCCAAGTCTAGTGCATCTCCAAGATCTAACACATAAATTATATGACCAATAAATATCAAGAGAGAGGCTAGCGCCTTCAAGATAATCTCCAAGACAAGGATAATTTTAAGGAGGGAACTTTATCTTAAAATGTAGAAACCTTGGCAAATCCTACTAGTCCTTAATATGCAAACTATAAAATGTTTGGCAATATTTTTGCAATAATATTCAAATTTTTAAGGATTTTATACAGTTTCTATAAAATTTTGGCGATTTTTTAGGTAAAATAAATTTATGCTCTATAATTTGGGTGAATCATTTTTAGAAAAAATGGAAATTGGCGATTTTTTTACTTTTGGAAAAGGCATGGAAAATTAGCCCATGGGCAAAATTTAGCCCCTAAAATTTTCCCTACTCCAAGATGCCCCAGTGAATTTTGTTAACCAAAACTAACACTTCTCCAAACTTGTGCCTTATATGAGAGAGTAAGAGGAATGTGTAATAATGAAATGAGAATTCCTTTATTTATACTTGTTTCAACACCTTAATTAACTTGTGAGGGATGACTTGTCATTTTTCCTTTAATAATAGTTTTCTTCAATAATCCAATGGGACCAACTTCTTTTTTTGTCTTCTAGGATTTCTTGTAATGGTTTCTTATATTTTTCCTTGGAGAATGACTACCCAAAGTTTCCAAAGTTCAACACTCTCTCTCAATAAGGGATACATTCTTCATACTTGGATTTCTTATGTCTTAGAAAAGTTTCTTCATGAGACATATTGATGTGCCCTCTTCGCACATGCATTCCATCCCAGAATATGCATGTGATAGCATCACGAGTCCACTTACTCAACAAGATAAGGAATATACATGGGTCATTCACCACTAGCAAAGCCCTGTGGATGAATGAATCATTTACCCTTGGTCATATCAGTACTATCATAGCCCCGTGCATGACCAATATTTGATAATTTCTGCCCAATTCTATGGGCCATTCACTACTAGCAGAGTCCCATAAGTGAATGAATCATTCTCCTTTGGTCATATCAGCAATAATATAGCCCCATGCATGACCAATATGGGAGAATGTCTACCCAATTCTATTGCATGGAGAAAATAAACATACCTGGGGAATTCACCACTAGAAGAGATCCATGAGTGAATGAATCATTCCTTGTTTGGTCATATCAGCACTAATAGAGACCCGTGCATGACCAATCTAGGAGAATGTATGCCCAATGTTGAAACATCAACACTCATCATTAGACAAATAAGTATGGATAATCATGTGTATCATCCTCATCATCCAAGTCATCATGGCCACTCTAGGAGGATATATTGCAATATGATCATCTATGGATAAGTACTGGAGCTTCACTTCTCCCTTATGTACCATGTCTCAGATTAAGTCCCGTAAGAAGCTTCTGAAGTTGCACCACTTAACGACTTGCAACACTGGCTGTGAAATACTCCATCTCTAATTTACTAAGTGCTACAAAATCATGCTTCCAGCTTATCTTAGAAATCGTAACTACTTCCAAGATGAAGCAACACCGTGAGGTGCTCAATCTGTCTACTGCACTCCATTCTCAATCAAAATATGTGTATCTTTTCATTCTCACTTCATCACCTGAGACAAACCATATCCAACTGTACCATGCTTCGATTCCACCCACTGGAACTGACTTGGATTCAACCAAATACTGGCTCAAGGTGCTCAGTGCAAAGAAAATATTTGCCCTAGAATTAACCAGGTACATCAAGGATCCAATATACCGCGTATATATCATGGGATCCACCAAATATTAGTATGAATCATAATCACTCAAATTCTTTAGATTTGTCTCCATGGACTTGCAGTCCATCATATTGAACCTCATCAATATCCCTTGATTGAGGAAGATCTCATATGATATATATCACACCTCTAATCCCATAGTACATCTGGCCAATATCCTTCATCTCGAACTCTAAGGGAAACTCCCTCTATCACTGGAGTAAGTCCTGCTATCCAATCGACCTCACTGGTTTCTCCCTCCATGACTAAGACAAACTCCATACCCAATCCTACTGAATGGTTTTCTCCTCTGTCACTATAGAAATATCTGTTGAAACAAGTGTATCCTCCCAGGATATCTCGCATATCCTCGAAGCCTTCTCAAATCATGACACATGTATGTCAGTCCTAGAATATGTCTCTCTCACTCACCTAGATCTAAGGGGGAATTCCCTCTAAATAATTGGCTCTCCCTCTAATACAAATGACTATATATGAGATCATGCTCACTATGAGTCTGCATCATTCTTGGTTAAAACCATGCTCATCAAGTATCCATCAATCCTAGAGTACCATGTTCCCTCCAAAACATGACTCCCTATGAGTCTGTACAATCTCTAGATCCATTTTCTCCCTCTGCATCTACTGATCTCCTCTAAAGTATGATCTCTAGTGAACTGTCCTGGGAGTTTGCTCCTCCCTGTTTGATATGAAGGTTGGCCTTTACTAGTCATCTGACTCTCTACCTGAGCCAAGTGACTCTCTTTGAAACTAGACTCCCTTTGAGTCTACACAACGTTGTTGAATTAAGAGAAGTATGGGCTCCCGTACTAGGGATAATGACCCTTCTATAAAATATAAAATATGGCCTCCTGAATAAGGGATAATATCCAAAAACAATATATATATAATCTTGGCCTCTCGAATCAAGGATAATAACCAAGATAAAAAAAATATATTATCTAGGATAAGGAGTAGAAAAGGACATACCTTTAAAATATATACTCATCTGCCACCTTTATATTCTTTTGTGGTGGAATCTCATCAACATCGACTATTGATGCATGTTCTTGTCCTTCCTATTCTTCTTAGGACAATTGGAAGCATAGTTTCCAAATGTATAATAATTCCATCACTTGATCCTTGACATATCTTTCTTCTTATGTTCTGGAGTTGATCTTCTACCTATATTCTTCATTCCAAGGTTTCTCTTTCCTTTTCATTTTCTTGCATGGGATACAAGGGATAATGTTCCTTCATCCTAAGGTCCCTATTGCTAGCAGGAAATCCCCCCCCCCTATGGCTACACCAGAGTTTACAATGTAGGTAGATTAATAACTGTTTAAAAGTATCCTACTTCTCTAACTACCCCAAAAATACCCCAGACTTATGCAATAAAAGTAAAATGATATGGATCTGGTAACTGTACCTTTACTCTGCGTCCGATGTATATCCTCTCATGCTTGATAGCTTCATTGACTGCAACCTCCTCCCAAGGTCGGCCTACATTCAAAGACATATAAACATAGAACTACAAACATACATTTCATACATAAATAAGGGTTAGATGTCAGAATAAAACCATAAAACAAATGCAAACATTTGACACATCATGTTTTGGGACAGGAAAAGTACTTCTTTTATTAATAATACAATGATTACTTACAACCAAAGTCAGCTATTTCTCCTCAAACCTGGTCTAGGATCCTCTTCACCAAGCTCCAAGTGCACCTCTGCGTATCTTTATCCTCTCAAAATTCTTCTTGGGAAATGGAATGGGCTCTTATGGAGGAAAAAGAGAAAAATGAGGAAACTTGAGGCAATTCTCACAACAAGGCTGCAAATGCTTGGGGCAAGGAGGGGATGTGAAACGAGAAGAGTTTCACTGTTCTTATTCTTAGATGTGGAATGAGACCCCACCACCTCCTTTTATATGGGAAAAGGATGGTTATTTAGTTGGGTGACCGGCTATAGGCAGTGGATTAGTTGGGAAACTACCCAATACCCCGTAATCTCAACAAGTTCCTTGCAACTTTTTAATTTTTGCAACTTTTGAAATTATACGCAGGTTGTAGTGGTGCATCTAGCATATGTACATGGGATTTAGTGGTGCAAAAAGCGTATGTACATGGGCCGTGTTGGTGCAGGATTCAAAACATGAGTTTTTAAGAAGAGCAACTCAGTGATGGCTTGGAAAAATTTGCAAGCAAGAGGGCCAAATGCTAGGTATGCATATGTGGAGAAACTTAGGGTTATAACAGATTCCCCCTAATGTGTGAGGTCATAGGAGCATCTGATGGCTGAAATAAATTACAAAATCTTCACCAATGTATGAAGCGAGTGAGCCCGGGACCAGAGTTTGGGAGGTGCCATCTGTAAAAATAACAATTGTCTCTCCGAGGCAGGCATACCCATGCTTGAGATGAAATAAATCATGGATTCCAATCAAATACACTACAAATCCATGTCATATAACTATATAAATTATATCATCGAGCAATACACAACGGATCTGCATCTCAAAATCAAAGATATACATGTATAGTATTCATCTTCAAGAAGCCAGTGACGCCTGATGGATGGAGATGAGGCCTTCAGAGCTCGAGCAACAGCTTCAAGATCTTCAGAAATTGGGTAGGAGTGTAATATGAGTGTACGAATTCACTACCCAAAGGTCTTTGACGACTCGTCGGGAAAAGACAAGAGGATCTCAATGATCAGGTAGAGAACTTCATTGATTTCGAACAAGGACTTGATTGGACTTTTGGGATGATCGGGCATGAGGGAAAGATACAAACTGTAGAGAGGCTAACTCAGGATGGGTGAAACTTCCCTTGGACAAGAGCATGAAACATGATCAGACTCAGGAAACATGACATTGACATAAGTTCACGATGCAGGAGGCAACACAAACTCTCCATGTGTTTGGAAGAGTAACCAAATGGAGGAGGACACAACTCTATGTAGCGAGAACAACTTCCTAAGGTAATATTAGATCCCAATGCTTGAATAACAAACGAAAGGATGTTATTTATCCAAGGGAGACTCAATGTGCTACCAAAAAAGAATATATATTTCCCGTCCCCTCTTTTTGTTTTTATTTTTTTTATTTTTTTGTCTTTTTCAATTTTTTAAAGAGCTTGAAAAAGAATAAAAGAATGATAAGTTACAAAGGAGGAACGTGTGTCGCAAGCATACTAGTTCTAAGCGCAAGGAACACACTAATTATCAGAGCAAGGAAACATGTGCAAGAAAAGGACACTCAGGGAAAATTCCTCCACGAGTCAAGGTGTTAGGTTGCAGAGAAAGTGCTACAAGGCTTGCGTATAAGGCATGCTTCAAAGCTTCAATTGAGAGCAACATGGAGCCGGAATTAGACCAAAGATGCAGAAATGCAAATGCGATAAGAAAGACATGATGAAACCCCCTTCAATGTATTTTTAACGAGCTGAGAGAAGCTAAGCTTGGTAGTTTTTTCACGTTTAGAGAGTCTGAAAAAACATAAAAGAAGACTCCATTGGGGTACCTTTTTTGGAAATAGTCTAGTCGGTTTGAAAACGGGGTAAACTAGCGCGAAAGAGATGTCTATTCAAAACCATTTTAACGAGTGTGACAAAGACAAGATCACTGGAAAATATTTTCAATTTTAAGGAATCTGAAAAGAGCTTAACTATGGACTCACAACCTTTTTCTATATTTAGCCTCCTTAGCTTGAAAAAGTATTAAATTTACTTAGGAGAACTCTCCCGGTGAGATGAATCTCCCAAGGTGTACCTTTTTCCTCCTTAATCCAGAGGCCAAAAAAAGGGGTAAACTCATTCCAGTAGATGTTCTTCTGTACCAATTTAACGAGTGTGAAGGAACAAGATCACTCAGTGATCTTTTCAATTTTAAGGAGTCTGAAAGGAGCTTAACTATGGACTCCGTAGGGGATGTTCTTCTAGACCAATTTAACGAGTGTGAAGGAACAAGGTTACTCAACGATCTTTTCAATTTTAGGGAGTCTGAAAAGAGCTTCACTATGGACTCCATGGGGGTTCCTTTTTTGTAAATTTAGTCCCTCAGGCCCGAAAAAGGGTTAAACTTATACCTGAGAATACTCTTCTAGCGAACCGAAGTTCCTAGAGTATACCTTTGTTCATAAAATTGACCATCCAGACTTAAAAATGGGTAAACTACCACCGAAAATATGTGCCTTCAAGTTTTAGTTTGGTGAGCATGAAGGAAAACAAGATCGCTCGACAATATTTTCATGTTTAGAGAGTCTGAAAAGGGCTTAAAGAAGACTCCAAGAGGTTACTTTTCTCAGTTATTCTAGACAATATTGAAAAGCATAAATGTAGTCTCGTCGGATGTTTCTTTTGGATTTCAAAGAGAGATTGAAAGACAACAAAGTATGCTCATTTTTGGGAGTCACGAGGGTAAGGCCAAGAGTGATGATGCATCAAACGTATGAGGTCCAATCGTGTAATCATGACAGGACTAAAAAGGACTCCTGAGCCTAAATTCATTGGAGACAACATGAGCGCCAAAATGCAATAAGGATCTATCTAGGGCATCCATGTAAAGGTAGGCTCTACAACCTAATCATGACACTTCTAAAACAACAATGGAAGTTATGTGTCGTAGTTCAGTGGGATCGATCCTATGGAAAAGCGGAAAAGAAAATGAGATGGATAAAGTGGAGGTGGAATCCTAACTTATATGCAAAAAGTTGGAAAAATGACGTCTACCAAAGGACCTTTAAAAGTGACCCATCTCCAAAAAAGTATTCCAAACCAAAAGTGAAGTGCATTGTACCATCCAATAAGAAATTCAAAATCCACATTAAATGATTTTCAAGTCAGAAAAAACGACAAAAGGGTTCAAAAAAGTGGCAAAAAGGGCCAAAAAAGTCTATAAATAGAAGCTGACAGCTCATTTTCACCATTGCAAATTAAGAATTAACCAAAAAGAAAAAAGACCCCTTTGCTGAAAGAGTTGATTCCGGGAGCTTTAGAGGACGAAACGAACTTCCACTTGGACCAAGTAAGTATAAACTCATCCCTCTTGCATTTCAATACTTCCATTTTACATAGTTTTTAGTTTTTGAAGGGTCACACCCTCCTAAAAAATGGAGGCCCTATGTGTACACGGGATTGTCCAAGGATGAACCGTGTACATCCATGGGCAGAAAATTATTTTCCCATAGATGTGTCCAAAACAACCCGCATACACCCTCAAAAGCATTGAAAAATAAAATGTGCAAGATTTAACTCCTCCTTGAACTTGTCATGTAACAGGGTGTATGTCCACTGGAGAGAGAGGGAGCATGAGGAGATCGGTATATTGTTCGGTGAGGACCCTACTACTATTGTCGCATTGAAACAATGTGGGTTATGGAATTTCTATCGGTGTCCACTCATCAGGGCACAACCCAGGCTGTTGAATGCCTTGGTGAATTATTGGCACCCTGACACATAGGCGTTTATGATTGAGGGGTAGTCATTGACTCCAACGACTGAGGACATATATTTCTTGACTAGCCTCTTGAGGAGAGGGGAACCAGTCAACCTGCATACATTTCCCCCTGGGCCCCACAACATCGTCGAACTCATCAGAATGCATTGCGAGGCTGGAACTAAGAAAGTAGGTTCTCAGGTGCCCATCCATAATATTACCAACCTATCACTGAAGGTGATAGTGTTTCTTATTGGGAGGATCACTGGATCCGTGGCCTTACACCAGGCCTCTTGGGTGCACATGTATTGTGCAATGCAATTCCTAAACGCACGAGTATTTGATTGGAGCACAACCATGCTTGATTGCATGAAGAGGTAGCTCACAGAGTGTCAAGGCCAGAGTAACAATAACTTAGGGTTTGATATTGTTCTATGCTCATTCTTATTTGAGAGGGTTCCCAACCTTAGTCTGTGAGAGACAGTGTGGGGGCATGTGGCCTCCTTCCTAGCAGTGTTCAGATGGACAACATTGCTTCCACGACAGGGGGGAGGAAGGACCATAGAGGCCTTCGACGATGCATTTTTTGATTGGTGGACATGAAATATTCCTGCAATAGAAGACTACCCCTATGCCAGAATCAAATTTTCTAGGGATCCATACATTCCCGTACCTCCTGGAGAGGAGCAATGAGAGATAGGTACGTGTGTTTTTAAAGTTATTTAATTTTTAGTTTCTTATATATATATATATATATATCATTTTTATGTCTATCAGAGTATCTGACAACTATGTATTTGTTATGTACAGACATGGGATCAGTGCACCCAACAGACTTCTTTAGGACTAGGTGGCATCCTCAACCATAGGTAGTACCAGCAACAGTCGCCGGACCAACATCAGTAGCAGGGGGACCTCCACCCAGAGAGGCTAAGAGATTTTTGAGACGGGTGGAGGAGAACCTCATTGCACTCACTCGTGGAGTTCCCATGGCCGAGATCGAGGATCTCCCGCCATTGATGCAGCCTCACATAGTTGGGGTGCCGCAGACATGGTTCCAACTCTTCTGGTGTTTGGAAAACGTCATTTTTCACTTAGCAGAGTCAACAAGCCTTAAACTTAGATATGATGGACTTCTTATGTGTCGAGGGCACTCATTTTGTATATTTTTGAGGGTATAAGCCCCGTGATGTATACTAGATATATATTTTTGAGGCGTTCATGCCCACCGATGTACTCTGACACTTTTTGATATATATATGTATTTACATGTTTATGTCTTATGGATCACATTTCTTTACAAATGTATGTACATGTGTATGTGTGTTCTTCTTTTTTATGTGTGTGAAATATGCCAATCTAATACTTGATTAGCTAGAGTATCTGTCATTTGATTTAATCTCCTAGGAACATGGATATACGTAATGTAATCCAAGCGACGTTCTAAGAGACATACCCTAAGGAATCGTCCGTGTAAAGTAGGATCATAAATGCAGTAAACCCCATTTAACTGGGACACAACCAACTGAGCATCCAAATAGACCCAAAGGTGAGAGATACCATGTGACAAAGTGTCACGAAGAAAATCTATCATTGCATTGTACTCGACGACATTGTTTGTGGTTTCACCTAGACAGATACCGCCAAAAGATAACAACTAGCCTTGAGGCGTAAAAATCACCCAAGTTGCAGATGCAAGCCTCCGAGTGTGTCAGATAGCGCCATCCACGAACCCAAAGAACATCTCTGAATCACTTGACATCTTCCACAATGAAAAAGATGACATAAATAACGACACATCCATAAAACAAAAAGACAAAAAACTAATTGTATAAGAACTATACATATGTATAATAAGTCACCGAAGATACCAACCTATGAGTAATACTTCTTGAGGTAGATCCCATTTCTAGGCTCCGCCAAAGAATTTCCCTCAAAGTAAACTAGACGATAATCACCCTTCTTTAAGACCTCCTTCACTATGAAAGGTTCGAACCACATGGGTTTGAACTTGCGTGCCCCTAGGGGATCCTTATCTTGGTCGTAGACCAGGACAAGGTCACCTTCGGAGAAAATATGAGGATGAATGGACCGATCATATTGACACTTGACTCATTTCTTGTGAGCCTCATTAGCTAAGGTTGCATCATGACGTTTCTCATCGAGCTGCTTGAGATATAATAAGTGTTCCTAAAGCGATGAAGTGTCTGGAAATAAATCTACTACCAAATTTAGAGATGGGATCTGACACTCTATTGGAAGACTGCTTCCAGCTCGTAAACGAGTTGAAAAGGTGAGAAATCGGTGGCAGTCTTTACAGAAGTTCAATAGACCCATAATGTCGAGTACAATATCAAATATCGATTTGACTTGGAAGAATTGATCGTTCGTTGTAGAATAGTCTTGAGGGACTTATTCAAAGATTCCACCTGACCATTCACTTTTGGGTAGTAGGGTGATGAATGCTCATGCCTCAATCCAAGCTTTGATGTTAACTCAGACATCATTTTGTTATGGAAGTGACTGCCATGGTCAATGAAAAACTCCTTCGGGATGTCGAACCTTGCTATTATCTGGTTAAAAATAAAGAGAGTTGTTGTTTCGCCATCATTATTAAATGTTGGCATAGCCTCGACCCACTTCGTGAAGTATTATACCACTACAATGATATAACGATGCCCCCTGGATGAAACCGGGTGGCATTTAGTAAAATCAATCCCTCACTTGGTGAAAGGACTAACACCAATGATGGGAAACATGGGAGCAGGATGTTAACTCATCTTCCGAGAGAAGATCTGACATGAGTGGCACTTCTTGACTGAGTCAACGCAATCCTTGATTAACGTAGGCCAAAAGTAACCAACTCATAGAACGAGTTCCGCTTCTTTGTGAACGAGGCATCGATGAAGGATGCAATCTACACCTTGATGATACAAAGTGTCATAAAGGATGAGATAGTTTTGTGCTTGATGGAATATATGTTGACACTCATCGCGAGAAGCAGAGGCGGGGCACTTCAAAGTCTGAAGATAGACTAGTATATCTCCATACCAGGGGTCTGAAGATGAAATCAAAAAAACATCTCCTTTAATGGGTGATTCTTTGGGCGTAACATCACCTGATTCGACTGGAAGTTCCAAGATAACTTCCGCAAAGACCAGTGACTTTTTGGATTTCACGGAAACAAAATCCAAGTCAAATTCCTGGAGGATAATAATCCATCTACTGATATTTCCATCGATGACGCTACGTGTCAACACGTATTGAAACGGATTCACAATGGCAACGGCGGTGGTCTTACGAAGAAGAATATAATGACAGAACTGTTGGACATCATGCACTGCTGCCAACGCAAGATTCTCAACATGGGAGTAGTTGAGTTCTGGCCCAACCAGGCGTCAAATCAGGTAATAAATCACATGATATTCACAAATCATCCTCTTGAATCAAGACCATACCGATGGTTGACTCTGTAGCAACCAAGTACAATAAGAAATATTTATTATAATTGGGAGGCTAGAGCAGAGGGGAAGACGTGAGGGTGCATTTCAATGCTTCAAAATAGAATTGGGCAGCTTTGTCCCAATGGAAAGGGACTCCCTTCTTCAACAAACACATGGACCCTTTAGTGATATCGGCATAATTTGCGATAAAACGTTGAAGAGAGTTCGCTTTCCCCTGTAAGCTTTGAAGCTAAGGGATTGTGCACGGGGGAGGCCACTGAACTATCACCTCAACCTTCAGAGGATCGACCATGATCCCTTTTGTAGAAACTATGAAACCTAGAAGACGAACCTATGTCACACAGAAATTGCATTTGTTGGGATTCAAGCGAATCCGATAGTAGTAACATCGCTCAAAAATTAGTCGGAGGTGTTCGGGATGATCAGCTCTCTTACGAGATAATGATGCTAGATCATCCAGATAAGCCTAGACTATATGTATAAGGTCATGGAAAGAAAATGCATGGCCCGATGAAACATGGATCCAACATTCTTCAGGCCAAAAGGCATCTCATGATAAGTAAATTTTCCCCATGGACAGATAAAAGTTGTTTTATGTTGGTCTTCGAGCTTAATCTGAATCTGTCTATATCCTGAAAAACCATCCATGAATGAAAAGACCTCACAACTTGTGCATTCATCGACAATATAGTCAATGAATGGGGTGGGGAAGTTATCCTTTGGACAGGCCTTGTTCAAATGACAGAAATCCATACACACGTGAATTGTACCCTGATTTTTGTTGACCAAAACTAGATTTGACACCCATTGAGTCAAATGAACGGGGTAGATGAAACTGCCTTTGATAATTTTCTCTACTTCAACCTTAATAGATGTCACTTTTTGAGGATTCACTGGACGAATATTCTATAGGAATGGCTTGGCATCATGATAAGTCGTTATCTCACGTTCGACGATTCTTGGATCAATTCCTGGCATTTCCTCGTAATACTAGGCAAAAACGTCGCGAAATTCCTTAAATAAATATGTATAGATCTGAATCTCCTCGGGGGAGCAGTCCTCTCCGAGGAAGAGATTCTCCATGATGCCAAAGGTTCTGGAGATGTCAATAGGTATTGTTTCAACGATAGTTTCCATGTTATCCTCAGCATAAACTTTGTGCGTAGCCAGAAGATTAACAGGACAATACCTGTCTCCAGTGATAGTCAACATGAATTCACCTACCTCTATTCTTCTTAAATCTAGGAGGAAATAAGATATGGGATGGAGATCATCCCATGGTCTATCTAGACCAGTCATTGCCTCTATAATCTCCTCATCAAAAGGCAAGACCAAGTCTAAAGAATCGGTAGTGGCGAGGGAACCTTGAGCCCAAACAGGCTCGAGAACTGGATCTAACTCCTGTGCAGGAGTCAGATCAGGGTAGAATGAAGCTTGTTGGACAATAATGTATGCAAATTCTACTATGGACAAGGGAATGGCCATGCCAGGATGCCCTGTCCCTTCCATCGAGGCTGATGGGGAAGGAAGATTCCATGGATCATTAAATTAATTTGTACAGAACGACGACACTTGAAATATTTCATCCCTAGGATGGTCAGGGGTAGCCTATATAAACTTGACATCATCAGAAGGAGGTGGGTAATAGAAAGTACCCATCAACGGTTGGAAAAAACTAACCCCCACATTGATGACATCAGGCTAAGGGTTATCAATCATCGGGAGCATGGATACCCCCGATGAAGGGTCGGGCCTAGAGAAGGACAACCGGTCAATGGTTAGGATTCAGCCCTCATGGGGAAACAATAAGAGCCGAAAAATTGTGGCAACCACTGCATGCATTGCATAGGTCCAAATCCTTCCTAACAAAAGGTTGTAGTTGAGAGGTGCATCGACCACTTCAACTTCGACGCACACGGTATTCCCTCCTAACTACACGGGGAAAGAAGGAATGATTCCATGGGGTCTGAAAGAACAAC
>ML782511.1:143720-171330 GCA_009831015.1 Picea engelmannii
TATATATATATATATATATATATATATATATATATATATATATATATATATATATATATATATATATATATATATATCATCTAGAGTGCATTTTCAAATGAATAAGGACTTCTACCTTGAACCAAAATTCAAGACTTTTTGTAAAATGGAGGGTAAAATTGTCTTTCTATAAAATGCACGCCTAAGACTCATGTGACCTCTAAATTGAGTGGTTTAAATTGTGGAGTTTGGATTTTTTCATTTTAAATCTATTCATACTTTAGTTGTGTTGGACTATTATTGTCGTTAGACCAAAACCTGCAGGTGTTAGTCTCTGCACAATCTCTAGATTTAGGATCCATGAGAGGGGGTTAACCCATGTCGCAAAACTCACAGGAAGCATTGAACGCATTTTCCAAAAATCTCCCCCCCAGTTCATGTTGGGTGAGTTTTGAAATCGATATCTATCGCTCTGATTCCATTTGTTGGACTATGATTTTCGTTACACCAAAACCTGCAGGCATTAGTCTCTACCACAATCTTCAGAGTTAGGATCCATGAGAGGGGGTTAACCCATGTCGTGAAACTCATGGGAAGAACTGAACCCAATGTCCAGAAAGTTGTGCATTTTGAAACCAAAAACCCTCTGTTGTGCATAAAGACTAAAAGTTTCTTTGTAAGTTCAAAAAAATGCATAAATGTAAAAATGCTTGGAAACAGAGCATGATGTAAAATGCATTCCCTAGGAATAAAAACCAATGTATGGTATTAGTCATTTACACGTTACAAGTTATAAGACTGTGGATTTTTTGTAAACCCTAAAGACTGTATACTAGGGTGGTTTGTGCCCAAAATTTAGTAAAGGGTTGAAATATACATGAATATTTGGAAATTGTGCACACACACTAACTAAAATGGTAGAATGACTACTAACTGCTTGCGTCCATGAGCTCGATGATGTAGGATCTTGTACAAACACATCACGCATATTCTAGTTGTTAGTTTCATTTCCATTGCGAAGACCTATATAAATCATTAGAGAATGAAATGTTATATGACTGAATAATAATTAAATAAATAAACAAACATATCGACATGTACGAGACTCTCAAAAACTAAAGTGGAATACTTGAATGAGATTCTCTTGGTTTCAATAATAATTTAATCTATACTGAAGAGGGCTAACTGTGTGAAAGTGGAAGCTCATTCCACCCCCCCGCCCCCCCTCACATCACTCTTAATTCCCCATACCCAATCTATCTACTAGAAAATAATTGAAAGTGGCATAGTATGATTCATGCATATAAAGTAGCGGAACAAAATTTAAAGGTAAATGAAAGAAATAATATGTGTACAGATATGTTGTTTTGTACATACAAAACATATAACATACATCCATTAAAAGGAAGCAACAAATAGTATATATTAATATATTTTATCATCAAAATATGTTTCCATTATACATGTTTCTCATAATATATATAATCACTTCTTTTCTATTTTTTAGTTTTCAAAAATCTGTTGATTAGCTCATCCATGTCTAGATCCACTTTAGTTGTTGGTCCTTCTCTTGGTGTTGACTCAATATATGCTCTTATGTGTTTTACTTCTAGTAGGTTAATCTCCACTTCATGTAGGATGTTGTTGAGGGACCTTGACTACAATAACAAAAAGGGTTAAATTGATATGGTTAATGATTATTCACATAAGTAGTTCAGTAATGAAAATATCATTACAATGTTCTTTATGAGGTTGACTAGTCGAGACCACTAGTTTAGATTCCATATGTTCCTTCTCTCACCAATCATTCTCATCTACATGCTCTGCCACTTAAAAAAGAAAAGTTAAAATTACACCATTTGCAAGTAAATATTAATAATTTTGTTTATCCATACTTCCTATTTTATAGCCATAATACTGTCATGGTTGGGATGCACACCACCATCATCAAGTTGCACTCCACCTTCATGGTTGGGATGCACACCACCATCATCAAAATGCACTCCACCATCATGGGGTTGTTGTTCGTTGTTGGCATCATTATTGTTTTTTCTCTCTTGCTTAAAACAGAAAGACACATTCATTTATGGGTGAAATCAATCATGAATAGATTTTAGAAGTAATCAAAATTAAATTCCATTTATTTTACTTATGATTTCATTCAAATGGGAAAATTGTGTTTTCCCCATTCTTTGTGGGTGTTCAACCATGGCTTGAAAATCGAACTTGAAATCAAGCTAGAGGTATTCTTTTGTGGTTACAGTTTTGAATTGAGCCCCTTGCATTGCACAAGATCTTAAATTTGGCTTATTGGATGCAATTAAATAAAAGTTGGATGATGATAGGAATGATATGGTTTAATTATTTGGTACTTACCATTCATTATTTTAGTTTCACATAACTACCCTGGCCAAGTTTGTGCTACCCATGATTTTCTAGTCTTTCCCTGGTTACATTTGACATGTTTGGGAGCCTACAAAAATTTTCCAATAGGTTGTATATGGAATTTTTTATATAGAACTAATGACAATTCAACATATTAAATTCAAAATATGATATAGCTTCCTGGTCCAGGTGGCATCCTTCCTTATTTTCTCATTTTCTTCTCCTTTGCATCCTCTAATAGATTCTTCCACTCACTCTCAGAAATTATCGGAGGATGCTCATACCTAGGGTTTGTTTTCAAATGAACCCTATATTGGTCCCTCACATATTTCAAATATGTATCGCCAATGAGGTGACTCCAATTTTGTTGAAGGAATCACCAAACAGGCTGACCAAGTGGTCAATAAGATCCCTTTTCAAACTAGGATGATGAGCATTCAACTATGTGCATATGGTGGGACCAAAAATATCTAAGGCATTGTCATTCATATGCTTAAAAAAATGTTGTTTCATGTGGAACAATATGATCATTAATTTAAAATAATCATAGATATGTATGTTTCAATTAGATAATAGGAAATAATTAAGACATTCATAAATACCCATGATTTTTTATATCTTGATCGAAACAATGTTCTCGTCCACTTTGAGGGTAACTGACAATGTTCCCTTTTTGATAACACGTAATGATCTAGAAAATCAATTTATAGAATCACCAATTGTCTCATCTCCATCATCATGTGCTTGGTATGGCATATATTATGAGGGTGTGGCATTGGCCCTTGAAGGTTCATTCATCTCATTCACAGGGTTGTCAGCCACAAGAAGAGAGTCAAAGAGCCTCACGGGTGTGTGGCTTGTAGTAATACATTGTGGTGTTTGAGCATCGTTGGTACCAATACCATCCTCAGGAGAAAGATGTTTAAGTTTTTTGAATAAGTCCTATAAAAAGAAAACATTTTTTATTCATATCATACAAAAGTATCAAGAAAAATTCATAAATGAACATGTGATAAATATCCTTTTTAAAAGATGGTTCTTACCGCAAATTGTTTTATTTTGTCCATAAAAAGTATACATATTTGTGTGTTCTAATCCATTGGTTCACACATACATAATTCACTAAGTTCACTATTTTTTTTGTCACAACCTTTTTAATTGTCTCAATCAAGTTCAATTCAAACTATCTGTCATCCTTTCCCACATTGTCAAGTACATCAGGTGTCGACAACTACATATATCAGCAAAAAAACAAGTTAATTAAATTATAAAAATATATAATGAAATTCACATTAAATGGATATGGATATTGTTAGTTGTTTACCTTTTCCAAGGAAGGTTCCTTCCCATGATCACCCTGCCACAATATAAGAAGAATGACATATTAAAATGTTACCTTATAATATGAGAAGCATGAGATATTTAAATGAATGTTAAAGATAAAAAATAAGAATCGTTAAATAGAGGTTGGTTGAAGTTATGGTGTAAAAATCTATCTTATACAATGGTTCAACATGCATTTTCATTTATCTTCCTATGAACACCATTCATATGTGCATAATTTGTCTAAATACATAACTTTGTTGTAAATGCAACAAAAATACATAAAGAGAAAAATGCTTAAAAATGTATGAAACCGGGGCATGATGAAAAATGCATACCAAGGTCTTAAAACACCTACAATTTGAGTGATTCAAATTTTTGAGGGTGTCTTAGATAATTTTACACATGTGTACATATTTATTTTTTCATTTGTGAACATAAAAGTAGTTGTTGTGTAAAAGAGGAAAAATCTACCTTGTAAATTGAGAGACCAAAACACTAGAAAGTGCCCTAATGGAAATTCACAACCATACTTCTATATAGCTCAAAATTTAGTGATATAAGTTTTGGGGTGAAGTTAATAACATTTTAAATCTATATATATCATCCAGAGTGCATTTTCAAATGAAATAGGACTTCTATCTGGAACCCAATTTCAAGACCTTTTTTAAAATGGAGGGAAAAACTAGATTACTATAAAATGCATGCCTAGGACTCATATGAACTCCAAATTGAGTGATAAAATTTGTGGAGTTTGTTTTTAGAATTTTACATATATTAATACCTTTAGTTGTGCATTTTGAAATAAAAAACCCTCTATTGTGCATAAAAATTAAAAATTTCTTTGTAAATGCAAACAAATGTATAAAGGGAAAAATATTTAAGAATGCATGAAACTAGGGCATGATGAAAATGCACACACTTGTATTAACACACCTACAATAGAGCTGCAATGAGATGGTCAATATTTATATCAGGTCCCTTTGAGGTTTAACTAGATTTAGTTGATCCTTTTCTGATTTGCAATATACCCTTCCCTTTTTCTGTAAACTCATCTAAGAATCCCTCTATGTCTAATTTGTCATCACCTTTAGTCGTTTTTATTAGCTACTCACTCAACTGATCATCAATATCCATTTTAGGAAATGAGTAAAAACTCCACACTAAACCTAGGAGAAGATAGGAAGATAGATTTAATCAAGAAAGTAAATGACAAAGCAAACACACAATACTCATAGATTTTACCCTAGAAACCCAAACTGGAAAACCAACATTCCTTGAGATTTTTTCTCTCTTGTTGTCTTATTCTTCAAAATAAAAGGTTACATTCCTAACCTTAGTCTATACCTAAGATAAAATCAACATCATACCTTCTTTCTTTACACAAGAACAACCCTATAGCCAATTCGGTTTACATCTACATGACCAATGATCTCTAAAACAATTTCTCTAAAGATGAGATTTTAGAGAATTACAACACACCTTATTTATAGGATTTATAGAAGGAAAATAAATAAATAAAGGCACCCAAAAATAGTTACAAATCCTTGCAGATCATTGGCTACAAATCCCTCGAATCTTGGGATTCTTTTATAGTCGACTCTAAGTCGGTTTACCAGTCGACCTCCATTCAGTCTTTAGTCGATTTCCATGCACCCGCTTGTCAACCTCTTGTCAATTGACCTCTTTGAATTGCTATCAATTTCTTAAACTTCCACTTTATCTAGTTGAACCACCTCAACCTTCAACTTTCACTGTCATTTGATCCACCTTGACTAGACTTTCACTGCAAAGAATATAACAACCCAACATTCTGCCACGTGTTGTCTTCTTTGTTGAAACTAGGAGATTTTTTCACTCTCATTCATAGACCTAGGGTAGAAAACCCATTGCCTCTATGCACTAATAGAACTTCACAACACTCACAGACTTGGTGAAAGAGTCTACTATGTTTTCCAATGTGTCTACTTTCTCCAACAATACCTTGCTTATTTCCACCATGTCTCTCACGAAATGGTATTGTACAAAAATGTGCTTAGTCTTGGAATGATAAGTTGGGTTATTTTCCAAGAATATTTCTATTTTACTATCACAACTTATCTTCATAGCTCTCTTCTCAAACCTAATTCTTGAACACAACCTTTGCAAACATACTTCTTCTTTTCTTCCATGAGTGACTGCTATGTATTCAACTTTTGTTGTTGACATGGCTACGACTTCCTATCACTTACTCATCCATCTAATTTCTCCACCAAACATATTGAACACAAATTCACTCATCGACCTTCGACGGTCTAGATCTCCATCCCAGTCGGCGTTGACAAATCCATGTACATTTAATTCACTATCACCTCTAGGTTTTCCTTGGTAGTTTATAGCATAGTATTTTGTGCCACATAAATACCTAAATACTCTCTTGAAAATTTTCCAGTTCGCATTTCTAAGTGTCGACATGTATCTACTAAACACTCCCACTACATGGGAAATGTTTTGTCAAGTGTATACTATCACATACATTAGAATATCAATAACACTAGCATAGGTAACATGTTCCATGTTCTCTATTTCCTCCTGTGTCCTTGGACATTGTTCAACAATTATCCTTACTCTCACAAGAATTACCACCTTCACAGGTTTGCAATCCTGCATATTGAAATGTTTCAAGACTGTTTCAATACACTTCTTATGGTTCAACCAGATCTTTCTAGATCCTCGATATCTCTTGATATCCATTCCTGGAATGAAGTTCATTGCACCAAGATCCTTGATGTTGAACTTGGAGGATAGTTTCTTCCTCACCTTTATTTTTGCGTTCATGTTGTTTCCAATCAACAACATGTCATCGACATACAATGCTACATATATGAAACTCCCACCTTCTTATTTGGAATATATGTAGTGATCATATTTTCTTCTCACAAATATGAAACTAAGGATGTATGTGTCAAACTTTTGGTACCACATCCTTGGTTATTTCTTTAGACCATAAAGGGATCTTTTTAATTTTCACACCAAATATTTCTTGACCCTTACTACAAATCCTTCAGGTTGTTTCATGTAGATTTATTCTTCTAGGTCCCCATGTAGGAATGTTGTATTTACATCCATTTGTTCTATTTCCAGATCAAATTATGCATCCAAATACATTATTACTCTAATGAAACTTAATTTTGAAACAAGGGAAAATATATCATCGAAATCGGCTCCTTTGACTTGGGAATATCCTTTTTCTACCAGTTGATCTTTGAATTTCTAGACTTGACTTGGGACATTCATTTTCTTCTTAAATATCCACTTTCTACCAACGATATTTCTTCGATTTGGTAATTTGACTAAATCCCATGTCTCATTCTTATGCAAGGATTCAATATCTTCGACCATGATGTCCTACCAGATTTTTCCCTCTATTGAGTCGACTGCGTCCTTGAACAACTTGGGATATTCATTAGTGGAAATTAACACAAATGCATAATGAAAGTTGGGTGGACTATGCATTTCGACTAGTTTTCTTACTTGTTCTGACCTCCTTACAACTAGGGTCATTTATTCCACCTCTTCATCTAATTTAGTTGGCTCATTTGAATCACCTTCTTCATTCCTTAGTTCAAACCTCACCTTCTCTATATTATTATTTGTTTGAACCATTACTTTAGACTTGAACTTACTTTCGAATTCTATGATGACCACATCTCAACTATACATTGTTTTCCTTGATGCAAGATCCTAGAGCTTATATCCTTTCATTCCTTCTTTGTATCTAATGAAAATACACTTGAATGTCTTATTTTATAGCTTTCTCATCTTTTACTTGGGAACATGCACAAATGCATCATAGTTAAATACTTTGAGATGTGAAACTGAAGGATTCTTACCAAACCATACCTCATGTGGATTTGTATCGACTAGCATCGACGAAGGAGACATATTCACCAAATATTTTGCATTTTCAACAACCTCTACCTAGAATTATTGTGCGAGCCCAGCACCATTGAGTATTCTCCTTTCCTTTTCCATCAATATATTGTTCATTCTCTCATCAAATCCATTTTGTTGTGGGCTGTATGGTGTAGTAGGTGTGTTATTCCACAATTCTTTCAGAACTAATCAAATCTCTTTCCACATAATTCACCACTATTGTCAGTTATCAACACCTTAATCTCCTTATCTATCCATTTTTCTACAAGATATTTAAACTCTTTAAATTTATCGAAAACCTATGATTTCTTCCTCAGAAAATATATCCATGTCTTCCTGGAAAAATCATCTCTGAACGAGATATTATACATAGATCCACCAAGTGAAGGCACTGAAATATGGCCAAACACATCACTATGAACCATTTATAGAATCCCCTTTGTCCGTGTCACTCCATATGGGAACCTCACTCGATTTTTTTTTCCATATATACATTATTCACAAAATTCAACTTCTAAATTACATTCAGAAAAATATTCGACCATACCTTTGTTATGCATAACTCAAATTCATTTTTCTCCAATATGTCCCATCCTCTCGTGTCATAGCATGGTCATGTCATTTTGACAAGGACTTTTCGAGTCAGGTTGAATCTACTTAGCCCAAGTTGAGTCAAGTCAACTTCAGGAACAACGATGTTGTTGCATCTAGTTGAATCTACATTCCCTAATAACTTGTATAGGGTTCCAATCTTAACTCATTTCATTAATACCATCGCACCTTTGATAATATTGCATGTATCCTTCTAAAATAGAGTGTGAACCCTTGCATCAATCATCTTGATAACAAATATCAAGTTTCTTGTGAAAATAAGAATGTGTAGCACACTTGGAAGGGTTCTACTCCTCCCATATTGTAGTGTCATTCGAACTCTTCCTCGTCTGAAAATTTTGGTTATTGAGATGTCCCCCAAGAAAAAAATTCCTCCTTCATACCATTCATGTTCTCATAACCATTTTTTATGTGGTGTCATATGATAGGGTTCTCCTAATTCGATCAACCAAACATCTTGATTTGACTGTGTATTGGTCGATGTCAGGTGCACATCACCTCCCTTATTCGAAGTTGTCTTTCTCTCAGTCGATTTCTTTTCATCGGATCCTATACTGGATTTTGTTTCCTTCGACTTACATTCCCTTTTTTAATGCCCAACTTTACCCCAATTCCAACATCTTCTTGTTGTCAACTGAACCAAGGATTTAGATCTACCCTTCGACTTAGAATTTCTACTAGATAATTTTCATTTATCTCTGTCAACCAGTCAACCTCTTACCACTAATGCATCTTTGTTGGATCCCTCCATGTTCTTCCTTATGATTTCTTCTGAAAGTAGAGATGAAACCATGTATTCTAGTGCTAATTTGGTTGAATTACTCCCTATAGCCACAATGAAGCTATCTCAAGAGTCTGGAAAAGAAAATAAAAGGATAACACATTTCTCCTCCTTAGTGATTTTAATATCCACAACAAACAACTAGCTTATTATAGTATTAAACACATTTAAATGCTTAGTCATTGAAATTCCCTCACTCATCCTTAGAAGATCAAATTTCTTTCTAAGGACCAACTTATTTACTAGGTATTTTGACTAGTACAAGCTCCCCAACTTGTCCCGTAGTTTCTTGGCCGAATCTTTAGCTGAGACATTCAGTAGTACAAAATCTGCAAGACAAAATCGAATCATACTCCTTTCCCTTATATCAATATTCTCCCATTATTCCCTCGACATAATTGTTGGAATGGTACTTGGGAAGAATGTTTCCCATTGTTCTCGATCTACATGGATATATTCAATTTTAAGCTTCCAAACCTCAAAATTATGGTCATTGAATTTTTTGATCTCTATTCTCGAGATACTCTCCATTCTTTAAGTAGACTCTTTAAATATTTATGGCTCTCTTTAAATATTTATGACTCACAACTCGTACTAAACCTAGGTTTTAGCTCAGATCCAAGGTTGTTAAACCAATATATCATACCACAAGTTAGGAAATGAGGAACACTTCCACACTAAACCTAGAAGAAAAGAGAAAGAAATATTTAATCAAGAAAGTAAATGACAAATAAAACAAACAATACATAGATATTTTACTCTACAAAAAAAAAGAAAACCAACATTCCTTGAGAATTTTTCTCTCTTGTTGTATTATTATTCAGAATAAAAGGTTACATTCCTAACCTTGGTCTACACCTAAATCAAAATCTACATCATACCTTCTTTCTTTACACAAGAACAACCCTGTAGAAAATTCGACGTACATCTACATAACAAACAACCTCTAAAATGATTTCTCTAAAGATTAGCTTTTACAACATTACAAAACACATTGTTTATAGGCTTTACGATAGGAAAAACCCTAAATAAAGGAACCCAAATATGGTTACATTTCCTCGCATATCATTGGATACAAATCCCATGAATCTTGATATTCTGTTATAGTCGACCTTAAGTTAGTTTACTAGTCAACCTCTATTCGGTCTGCAGTCGGTTTCCATGTGCCCGCCTATCGACCTCTTGTCAGTTTACCTCTTTGACTTGTTGTAGATTTGTTCGACTTCGAATTTACCCGATCGAACCACCCCGACCTTCGAATTTCACTGTCATTCGATTCACCTTGACTAGACTTTCACTACAAAGAATATAACAACCCAACAATCCATTTCAAAATGCATCTCTGAAAAATGTCCTCTTTGCAATTTGTAATTCTTGTTTCTGAGGAGTTTGAATTACATTGGATTGGTCCATTGACTGAGTGGTAGTTTTATTTTTGGTCTCTGCCTCTAAAATATGCTTAACATATTCCAATGAATCCAGGTTAGTAGTTATTTCCACTATAGGATTTAGCATATGCGTGTACATGGGACTTCTAGATGCAATCAAACCATGTGGTTCATACATTCATTTACTTCCTTTTTCAAAATACAACTGATGTAGAATTTATTCTGCAACAACTAGAGCAGTTCTAATCTTGACCAAGAAAGGGTCAACCTATTGAGCCAAATTGAAAGTGATGGCATGCTTGTGCTAGGAAAAATAAAATTGATTTGAAATGAGCCTTTGTCTATATTCCAAATCAAATATTCTTGTAGTTAGAAAAATTGGTAGCTTGTATGGCTCTAGTTAAAAACCATATACTCTAATGATGGTGTGATCCTCATTCAGGTACCAATCTCCTAATCCGGTATCTTTTATTAGTTAAAATATATTTTTAAATTCACGAAACATCCTAGGAGGCCGAGTACCATGGAGCATAATGTAACATGCCCTTATGAACTTGTTTACATAAAGGATGAAACCTTTATTATGGTATTGTTTCCTCACCTCCTCAGTCCACTCAATTATTGGATTGGTTTTATCTAAATCATCTATTGGTTTGATCCCAAATCTCTCAAAAAGGAAGAATTACTGAAAAATATGAGGTGCACCAAGTAGCCCTGGTACCTAGAAGACTTAGTGTTGTGGAAATTTGACAATTAGAAGTTTATGACTTCTTGTATGAACTAACAATAATCAAATTTTGCGAGGGTGATTGAATCTGATGGAAATAAAAAAAAAATAAAACAATCCATAAAATGGTCTCACCCACTTCTCTATCATGTTCATTGGCTAAAACCTAACAAATCATGGTAATAGCCTTCTTGGTTAGTTCATGGAATATGGTGGATTTAAAAGGAGGTGGACTAGTTGGTAATGGGGAATCTGAGGCTAATAAATTACTCAACAAATTCTCTCTTTAAAACTACAATAATGCTTGGTACTTAGATTCAAGCTCATCATCATTCAGGGTTTCATATACAAGATGGTATAAAATTTGGAGAATTTGGGAAATGGATTCTTTTCTTATTTCATAGATTATCCTAGAATCATGTACATAAAGGTTTTGTTTCCCATCCACTTGGTAATTGAAAATACACCAATTGAATAATTCTAGAAAGTGATAAGTTTGTGGAACAATTGATGTGGCCATGTTCGATTCCCATAAGTTCGAGTAGTTTCGACCATTGTTAGCATCAACATGGGATATCTAAATTAATTGGTGAAGGTTAAGGAAAGACAAGATAGGTTCGAAAACATCCCCTTCCCTATCCTCCAAGTGGTCATCAGATATGATCATTTTCTTGAATGGTTGGATTTGGCTAGGGTTCAATTGAGTCACATTTGATTACTTTTAGGGGAAAAGACTGAAAATATGATGTATCTTTTAGGAATTATGAATTTACCCAATTTCAAATCCCAAATATGTAACTAATTTTTTAAATCCCTAAATCTATCTGAGGGTAACTATCTTAACTGGTAAGGATCAAACTGTGACATGATGGTTTCAAAATTTTCATAATCACAATTGATTAGGACATTTTCATCAGAGGATAATGGTTTAATAAACTGACTACCTTTCTCCATCTATCCTTATTTTAAACAATACAAACACATTTGAAATAAGGAAATGAGAACACTATCCAAACTTATTTGTCGAAGGAGAATTTGATTACTTTTAATGGAGTTTTCCATACTCGTAATAGTGTTTACCATGTACATTTACCTCACTTGCCTCATAGCTAATTGTTTTAAACTATTTTTAAAAAAATCATTGTATTACATCGACGCACCACAGTTTTTATTTGGCTTACATCACCATGGCACCTATTATCAATTCATGCATTTCAGGGGTAAACTAAAGTGGTTTCATAATACCAATCCTATGTACCAAAATGAATAAGGTTGTGACAAGTTATCACCCATTAATACAATGGTTCTGAATTTAGGCCTTCAACCCCTTGTTATCTAGCGTTCACTTTCATCAACCGAAATAAGTTGAGGCCATCGATCTTGGATCTATATCAATGGTCTGATAATGTATGTTGAATTTTCATTTAATTTTTTTTTTATCTATTGTGCGTATAAAAATATGGCAAAGTGATGTAGTATATAGGGTATCGAACCTAAAATAATGTGTGAATGAAAGGGCAATCTTGAAGTCAATGAAACTAAAAAAAAAACATTGTAAACCATTTACTATGGAACAAAAATCTACAAGATCTGCATTCTCTATCTACATTGGAAACGAGGCTACATACCAAAGACATTGTCGAGTCGATCCCTCTGATGCACAGGTGGGGTTGATCTCTCCTTGTCCTAGTATTCTCCCCTACGCACTATCCTTACTGCCAAATGTCGATCCAATGAAAACGTCATCAGGTTTATCCTCTCTACAAAATCCATACTAGAAGGTGGGGTCGATCCAATGCAAATTTTAGTGGGTTGTTCCTCTACACACTCTTCATACTGGCAGGTGAGGTCAAACAATGCACTCGTTAACTATTTTGGAGAGGCTTTATTTGGTTGGGTTTTAGATCCATAATGTTTTTTATGTTTGAAATGTATATTTTTTTTATTTTCTTTATTTGTTTGTTTATTTTTTATTTTTAATATGTTTTTAATATAATTTAAACACGTATTTTTATTTAATATGTGATTTATATTTATATATAAGGGTCTATGGACAAAGTGGAGGTAGGTTCCTATACATGGAAGGGGAGAGGGAGAGAACGAGTGGGAGGGAGAGATCCAACAAGATGTCTTCGTTTTCATTTTTAATGGAACTATTAGCATGTGCCTTGGTTTTTCCTGCCACCTGAAATCTATATATGGGATTCATTCCATTCATGAATTTTCTCATTAGTTAGGGGGATAAGGGGGATAAGTCAGGTACAAAATATTCGTAGGGTTTTTTTTTTTCTTCTTTATCTAACACATCTAACTGCAAATTGTTGATGGGCGTAAATGACACGCTATCAACTGGAAGGTTAGATCTGGACCGGGGTTGTCTAATTAAATCAAGTCGTTTGGTATGATCTGACCCGACGGGTTTAATGGCTCCGTTAGCCAACTAAAGTCCTAAAAACAATAAAAGAAATAAACTAATCTAAAGATATGATTCTAACAAATGATATATTACTTACTAATGTTTATTAAAAAGAAACGTGAATATACAAATGATTATAAACAATCTATATACAGTTTACAAGGTTTACTTGAAATCTTGCGAAAATGAATGTTCATAATAATGTTTCAAAATAAGATAAAGTAAGAACATAAATCTTTTTGTTTTTTTAATGTTTAAAGATTTTAAACTAATAAATACTAAGCAAATACAATTGAAACAATGACACAAAAACAACCAAATCTAATTAATGCAATCATCGTCTCATTCATATATAAACAAATCTGAATAAAAGAAAGCAATGCACCTACTAATCTCTCATTGATCAACAATACTAAGCTAAATTCATCTCTTTGTATTTGTATGAGCTCCTCTTAACCTGTGTCAAGTGTAAACCTATGACAAAAACAAGCATAATACTTCTTGAAGAAATTCAAGGAAGTGTTTCATATTCTGGAGTGAGTTTATAATGACAGAAATACAAATAATTATATATCTTGTGACCTTGAAATGTCCAATAACTGAAAATGAAAGAAATTCCAATTTTCAGAAATGATGTTACCATCTATCTAGCATCAGATGTAAAATCAAAATACTTGAATAGATGATCAGTCATAGATATAAACTAAACCAAAATATAATGAACAACATAAAGAAAAACATGATATAAAATATTATGTGCAGAATAGATGATCGGTCATAGATATAAACTAAACCAAAAGATAATGAACAACATAAAGAAAAGCATGATATAAAATATTATGTGTAGAACTGATTAAAGCTAATTCGACACACATAACATTTCACATCAAGAAATTACATGAGAAGATAATGAAAAAACACTGCAAAGTCTACACAGGATGAAAGCCAAAGAGTGAATTTCTTTCTCATATAGTTTCAACAAAATATGTTCATCATATGGTCCAGGAAGAACTTTTGGGATAATAAACTCTTAAATATTGAAAAAATTAATATATAAATGATAACAATTAACCATGTATTGATAAAATAGACTAAAGCTAATTTAAATCAATGCATAATCAATTATTCAAAGAATATGAATATATTATAATGAAAATAAAACCATTTTACTCACAGGACAAAAGCCATTAACCAACCTGGAATTCCATATTCTTCTTTGAAAATACTTGTCCATTCTCCCAAAGATTCCAACCATCCGTTACTCCATTTGAAAAGAAAAAAAGTTTACAAAAGAAATAATATACAAAAGAGAAAGGAAAAAACTCCTCCTCTCCATTTCTTGGATCTCTATGGCTCTGAACTTTCTCATATATTTATACAATGAATGAATAGTCTAGGTGTCACTAATAATTTCCGCCACCTAAAATTTGACTTGTAAAGAGACATAAATATCTCTCAAATAGTACATGTTTTTGAGAAAAATCCCACCAGTGAGCTAAATGGGTCCAATTTGGAGATGGGTTTTCAACCGTTTCTTCAAATTCCTTACGGTTTGTCTGCAATGAGTCCCACAAAATCGTCTCTCTGTTCCTGACACATTTCCAAATTTTATCTGTTGTTGCTCATAAATTTATTTGCAGCAATCCAATATTATTTTTGGATCAATCATCTTGAACGTATTTAGATAATAAAATCAAGCCATGATCATATCCATACCAAATAACTGATAATAGAAACCAGTGAAACAAAAAGAAACCTAAATTAATAACCTAAAAATTGTGAATAAAACAAAATCTAGAACAATAAAATTTAAATGAATTTAAACTAACTATAAGTTCTAAACAAACATTGTTTATATTTTCTATTCAAATATGATCTTAAAATTCTAGAAGCTTCAAGTTGATGGAGAGGAGAAAAATATTAATTTTGGGTTTCACAAAATCAAACAAATGATAGATAATTCTCTTATTATTATTATTTTTATTTTGAAATGAGATGCAAAATGAAAAAATAATTTAATTAATTAATCCCACCAAATGATTTTATGAAAATGAGAAACCAACCAAGATATTATTTGATGAATTATTGAACCCATTATTCAAAATAGTCAAACTTGCTAATGAGCAAAAGAATGAACACATAATCATAATTTAAACAAAAGTAAACAATTGATAGAAATTAACGTTTTTGTTTAAATTGAGATTTCTATGCTCGTTTCTAAATTTTGACATATACTCTTGTAATGAATGTCTCATACTATAGTGAATGTCTTAATTTTGTCTCAAAGCAAGCCAAGGTATGGAACTATTTGAAAAGGTTGATTATGTAGTTCATTATAATTATCAAGATTCTAATGGGGGCCCTTTCAATTTTGTAAAAAATTAGGGGGAGTTGTTGGGCCCCAACACAACCATTATTGAGGTTGTGTTCAAGGTTGGTCTCTCAATATTTTTCCCAGATAATATTGTGCAGGCCCCATGGTGAAAAATTGGGACCTGGTGATCCAGATGGATCTCAATGGCCATCCACTTTTTCCACTGAATCACCATTTTGAGCCTGTGGTTTGATAAACCATGACATTCACCCTTTTGGTGGGGAATGGAATGTAATGCCATCTTCATTTGTTAATTGAAAACATCATGTAATGGTCTTATGTACATGCATACAACATAGTGTTAATGCACCAAATCCCATTAGAATCCCACAGTTAAGCGTGCTCGGGCTAGAGTAGTACTGGGATGGGTGACCACTCGGGAAGTCTTAGTATTTTACATGCCTAAGGAATTTTATAAAATTAGTCCAATTTATCCCACATGCATCATGGAAATTGTTCTCCTCTCACTCATATATAAGTGAGGTGAAGGAGGCCCTTTGAGCATGAAGCGTAGCCAACATCTCTTTTCTTTTAGAGATAAGCTACCCCATTTTTCCAGTTTTTGTTCTACAATGGTTTTCTATCTTATTAAGTAATAGAAGTTAGGTTTCACTATATTTTTGTGTATTTCATTATTATATCTTGGTTATATTTCTTCCTTCATGTTGTTCTCAAAATAATCCAGATTAGTGGTATCAGAGTGATCTGCTCTTCATTTATTTTTCTTCGTGCATGTCCCCGACAAGATCTGGGTATAAGAAGTTGATACTTTAACTAATCGAGCAGTTGCAAGATCAGTCACGTCGAGCCTGACAACAACCCATGGGGGGCGAAAAGAAATATGATGGAACAGGAGATCCTATTAAAACGTTGCTCGAGGAAACCCTCACATGACAAAGGAAAAAAATGATGGAAAACTTTACGCAGATCCTTCTACGGATTCCCACAGGAGAAGCATCTTCATCAAGTGGCCATGCAACCCCCTTCAAGGTACAGGTAAATTTTTATATTCCATTATTTAAAGGAATGATAGATGCAGATGATGTAGATAAATGGTTGAATCTGCTCGAAGGGTATTTTTCGGTCCACAATTTTTCCGATAGGGAAAAGATTACTTTTTCACTCCTCAAGGTCGTCCCCCATGTTAAGGACTGATGGGATACTTACTTTGAGCAAAGGGTCGTAGAGGAATCTGCAATATTTGTGGTGGCCTCTACATGGTATTCCTTCCGAGATGCCATTAAATAAAAATACTACCTTGTTGGAAGCTACGAGGACCAATATACCAGATGGACCACCCTGCATCAAGAAAGGGATCAAACAATACCATATTTCACCAATATTTTCCATACCCTGTGCACCAAATTGGGTATCAAAGACTCTGAGCATCATATGGTGCTCAAATACTGCAACTGTTTTCATAGATACATTCAAATAAAAGTGGATTTTCTATACATTTCCTCATTGGGCATGGCTTGTAGATATGTTGTCAATATAGAGCAGAAATTTAAGAAGAAGAGGTGAAAGTTTGGATCTGCAAACTCCTCACAACCGAAGTAGGTAAAAGGCAGCCCCAACCCACATAGAAAGGGACCAAGCCGATATGGCGTCTCTTAGGACAACCAGTTGAAACCGCAACACAAGAAGGGAAATGAGAAGATGAAGAACGACACTGGAAAGTGGTGTGAGTTCCACAACAGCCCTTGGCATAACACTTATGAATGTCACTCAATACAATCATTAGTGGCCAAGCTCAAAGATAAAGATCCAAACCCTAACTTGGACCCTGATTCAGAAAGGAGACAGATCATTGATATAGAACCCACTGCTACCGTCACAACTACAACAATCCAACCAGAAGAGGATCCCGAGGAAGGGGAGCGACTCTTGCATTCATAAATGTGGGTGAAGGAGACCCCACTGCATTTTATTGTTGATAGGGGAAGCCAAAAGAACATCATCTCAACAGAGGTTGTCAAGTAGTTGGATTTTCCAGCAACACCACACCCGCAGCATACAACATTAGGTGGCTTCGCCAGGTTCAATATCTTCGTGTTAGCCAACAATGTCGCCTGTCCTATGGCATCAAGCCCTTCAAGGATGAGGTATTATGTGATGTTTCCCCACTAGAATTTTGTGATTTTATATTAGGCCAACTATGTATGTGGAGGTGTCATGCTATTTATGAGTCTTGAACCTGTAGCATCATTGTTACTCTGGGGGGTCAGCTATACAGGATACCAGAGGTAGTTTCAATTATTGTCCCACCAAAAAATGCCACAAAGTAATCTCTCATACTGCAAAGTTTAGCCTCTTCACAATCCAATCAGAAGGTGAACATAAGGACATTGCAACCACTACAACCTTAGCCCAAGACCTTTCTATCTAGCAGAAGAAGATCGACAAGATTTTAGAAGAGTACCAATATGTTGTTGTTGCAACTACGAGGGTGACTCCACACTATCCAGTCAAGTAAGGTTATAATAGAAAAATTCATACTCTTCATGATGCATCTTCACCAACAGAGTCCTTTCACACTTAGGTAGATCATTATTATGAGGAAAATCTCTTTATGGCTAGGGTAAACCACAACAGACGAAAAGTAATGCAGAAATCAACTCTCTTCTCAAGTATGCTATGTAAACAAATATTCTAGCAAGACAAGATAAAACACCTACCTCATCCAAATGTTCGATGAAGTCTACCATTGAGCACTTGACCCAAAGCAATATACCTGCAACTAGTCCTCAACAACCAAGCAAAACAAGCATATGGTGATAATAAATTATGTTAGTACATTCAATAGCATAATCCATTAATAAACATGACAAATACGCCCATGGAATAATAATTCAAATATTTTAAAGATATCAATTAGACGGGAAAAGAGTATTTCTATTAATATATGATCAACAGAAGTGAAAATGTTATAGACTTCTATGTCGGCATGGTTCAGAACCGAGAAACTAAGTTCCTTCCAGCTGGTCCTCCACCACTTCAATCCTCCACCAAAGGCAAGCTGATAAAAGAGAATCAATGAGGTTCTCAATCAATAAGGGAAGAGCTTGGTGGTTGAACACCGTGTTCAGACTTAAAGGACAAAGGGATGCAGACTCAATATGAAGTAAATAATTTCTCCAGAGTAAATTTTCTCTCAAAGTTGAATTCTCTCTCCTTTCCATAGCTCAGAATTGTCCCATTTATAGCCTTCAAATGGCACTGAAGGGCCGAGTCAGAATGTTCCAAGTATATGGAAGGACAAGGATCATAGATCTTCTGTCGTGACATGGAAACCCGGCATTAATTTTCATTTTTGGGCACAAATATCGATGTACGTGGGATGTAGTGGTGCAGCCTACGTATATGCATGTTTTATAGTAGGCAAGATGCGTACATGTGGAAAAATATTTATTTTTTGTTGGACACACCGACTACACTGAGAGGGGGGGGTGAACAGTGTAGGGCTCTTTTTCCCAAAACTTCCCTCTTACACAAAACTCCTTAGTTAACAATCACCATTAACTCATTACTCATTGTTTTCACTTATAACCAGTTATATGTGAACACATATCAGCAACATATATCATCAATATATCATCAACAAGTCATCACCACAAGGAACACAAAGAACACAAGATGTATGTACAATTTTCTTTTTATTACAAACTACAATCCTTGGGGTTTTTCAGCAACAAATAAATAGAGTACAAATCTACAAGAGCACCAGATCTATAATGAAAGAATCATCTTACACCCTCAACACCAACTAATATTAGGCAACAATCCTCAACATATATCAATATGTACCATACACAAGTGCATCAACCATGCACCAACCTGTACCAAACAACCTGTAATCAACATGTACCATAAACAAGTGCATCTAAACATGTACCAAGTATATACCAATCATGTGTCAACTAATCATCAACAATTACTCATCAATATGTACCAATATCATAAACTATACACCTCATGTATGTGCCTACTCATCAACTGCTTGTCTCAACCATGACTAGTTTTGGATTAATCAACAACCCTAACTTTAAATAATCATAAATATGTAACTGTAATGAATAAAGATGTGAAACTAATATGCAATGTTCTTCAGTGTTTTTTATAAAATTCCTCCAGGTGTCACTACTTGAAACCTCTCATAAAATGATCTATAGCAAAAATGGCATACCTTGCTAAATTTTGGCTTATTCTAGAGAGAGACCTTGTAGAGAGTGCCCTGCATGGAATGTTTGTTAAATTGATATGAATCTATTACAAATAATACTACAAACTATACTCTAACCAACACATTTTGTCTTACTGAATTTGGATCTGTTATGAAGAAGTTATGACGTTTTTACTTGAAACACTTGTTTTAGACTAGTTTCAAGACTAGCCACAAACCCTACTTTCCACAGAGTGTAAATCCAAAAATACAATGACCCACAAGATGAATTTTTTACCACAGATACTTTGAAATGTTTCCTCAAATTCATATCAATATCACGGTCTGAATCATTATAGAAAATATTTTATTGCTAAAATGGTGAGATGACCTGTAAATAACATACCTTAGAAAGCGTCATCAAAAGAATTTATCCTCCCTTGAATTCCGCCCCTCTTTTCTTCACCTTCTCTCTGAAATTCAGCTTAGATATCCTTTGGTTACCTCAGTCAGCTATAGATATTCAATATTCTCAAGTGTGATGTAAAATGAGGGAGCCTTGCCTCTTATTTATATTCTCCATCTTCTAGGTCACTTAACCCATTTCTAGGTCACTTAACCCATTTATAGGTCACTTAACCTATTTTCCTCTTTTTTAGGGTTAACCACTTTCCATAAGTCACTTAACCCATTTATAGGTCACTTAACCTATTTTCCTCACTTTTAGGGTTAACCGCTTTCCATAATTAGAAATCTCTCCATTTATCATTTAAATATTCCTCCTTGACTTTGTCACCTCACTTTATCATTTAAATAATCTTCTTCGATTTTTTCACTTCACTTTATTATTTAAATAATCCTTCTTGACTTTGTCACTTTACTTTATCATTTAAATAATAATTTCTTCTTTTCAAGATATTTGACTTCTTTGAACTTTTGGGGCTTCAAGACAACATATGGGGGTCCTCCAACTTCGTAAAGCCATAACTCTCAAACCATGAGAAGTTATGTGACATTCCACATACCACTAGAAATGGTATGACAAGCACTGTCCATCTAGGATAGTTTCACTGACAAATTCACCGATCTTCATCTTATTATTCCACACTCAAGCATGGGTCCTCCAACCATTATTCTAGGATAACTCAACCGTAAAGTGTCTTCCTGTGAGGGCTTTCACCATAAGGGGACCACTTTGGAGTTCATCCATTAGTGCACCTTATCAACCATGATAAGACTATAATGATCAATCTAACTATGCATCATATATCAAAGAAACCACATTGAACCATCTTCATCTTTGCATCATGTATCAATGACAACTCATTGATCCATATTCATATATGCATGACATCATATGCATCATATACTTGACATATATCTAATATCATCAAGGACAATACATATTACATTTGACATCAATCATCAATCAATAAATCCTTTGGCATCAAACAATCACTTGACATCAATCAATCAAACCATTGGCATCATTGACAACATGATCCAACAATCTCCCCCTTTGGCATTGATGGCAATACCAACATTGATGTCAACACCAATCATTGATGTCAACATGTAGACAAGGCATGATATACATCAATAGTCATCAATCATATCAATATGATTATCTCCCCCCATCAATCACATCAATGTGACTATCTCTCCCCCTTTGACATCAATGGAAAAGGGTCATTCTCCTCTTGGGGTTTCTCCCCTTGCTTGAACTCTCCTTGGGGATGCTTCCCTTGTCTGAATTCCTTTGATCTTCCTCTGAATAATCTCTCCCCTTTTGAACAAGGGATATCACTTTGATGTAATGTTTAAGATACATCGCTCCCCCTGGAATTATGCCTCTGTGCTCTGTCTTCAAATATAGGGCTCTTTTATAGGTATGCATTTGATAAATATCTCCTCCTAGAATCATGGGAAGAAGAATGACTCCCCCTATGGGTATGTATCCCCCTATCTCCTCTGCAATATGATCAACATGCAATTGCTACTGCTCAACTGGATCATAGATCAACTTCTCTTTCAATGACAATCCTTGGACCTGTCCATGCGTCAAACTTGTGCCATACCATACATCATGAAACAAAAGATATGTAAACAATAAAATAGAGAATCGTGAAAAAAATATCAACCAAGTACATCATGTACCAAAATGTGCCCACCATGCACAACACCCATGTACATCATACAATGTGCCAAAAGATATCATCCATGGAATGTATCAACCTTATGCCTCTATCAACATGTCAACATGTGCATCTACCAATATGCCAATCATGTGCATCCACGAATATGCCAACCATGTGCATATACCAACATGCCAAACAAGTGTCATATTACTCATGATATGTCTCTACCATGAACCAAGTGCCTCAATCATCAAATGCCTCATGTACCAAAATATATGCTAATAAAGTAATACCAATGATGTACTTTTAACCAAGTACTCATCATCCAAACATATACCAAACATGTACATCAACATGTATCACTACTTGTACCAAGAAAGTATACCACAACAAGATGAATCCTCATACATGTATGCCAAGTCCACCATAAAATATGTGCCAATCAAAACTTCTAGTAGGTGCCTCTACCAATGTACTAATAGTATGCTTCAATAGATCAATGACATCTCTAGCTAGAATCATCATCATATAACCAAGGTTCTATAAATTCACTGCAATAACCAACATTGTTCTTTAACAAAAAACGCCTCAATCCACATTCATGGGTTAGTGCCATGCATCCAATATGGCCTTTCATTAATCAATATAGGATCATGAAAACATGCAGAAAACATTGTCAGAACCTGCAACAAGCCATGTTAGACCCTGCAACACAGAGTTATACCATCACATCAAGATGCAACCCAAGTGCATTGCCTTTTTCCCAAGGATTTACCACATATACGTGGTCTACTGCATAACAACTCGCATATGTACACAACCTATTTAAGGTCATCCTGCGTATGTATGCGACTGATACCACTGTCACCCGCGTATGCTTTAGTTGATGACTTACTAGAGCTTACCTTAAGGCTTCCATTTTGTTCTGGTTGCTCAGTCTTATTCACCCACTTCAGAAGGTGTCCCTGCTTCTCAAAAGTTGAGCTCTGAGCATCCACCTTTTCAAATATGTCTCCCTTCCTTACTTCATTCCTTATTCTAGCCATTCTATGTGAAGTCCTCATCATGGACTTTTTTCTTGTGTTCCAGCAATCATGGGATTTGTGGCCAAATCCACTACAATTGTAGCATCTCATGGTGTTACAATGAACAACAATGTGTCCTACTTGATCACATCTCCAACACCTTATGGTGTTATAAAATCTTCCATTATATCTCCTTTCATAAGCTCTACATTCAAAAGATTTGTGACCATATTCACTACATGAATAACAATGCCCATGAAAAATACTTTCATACCTTTGCTTTGGTGTCCCAAAGATAGCTTCTTTATGTCTTCCTTGCTTTGTTCTTTTGAAATTTTCTTTTCCTTTTGTAGATGGTTGATTTGCAACATTGTCTTCATCCTTTGATGGACTTACCTCATGCTTCTTTGAGGTGCTTGCTTCAGCATGTGTAGCTTCTTTATTGTATCCAATACCTGATTTATCATTTGGTGATCTTTGGATTTCCAAGATCTCATTCAAGATTTGTGAGCTATTCAAGAATTTATTTGTCTTCTCTACTTTATTTCTAAGATCAACAACTTCAACTTCTAACTTATTACATGACTCTTCCTTTTCATTTATTTGATTCTTCAATAGTTCCTCTATCTGTTTGGCTTCTTCAATTTGGGTCTTGATATGGACAATAGTTTCAATACTTTTGGTAATCTCATCATCCTTTTCAATCCTTAGTCTTGTGATATCTTATTCCTTTTCTTCTAATTGAGTCTTATTACTCTCTTATTATTCCTTGAGCATTTCCCTTAACTTCAATATGTGCCTTTGACTCTTCTTAAGAAAAATTTTGGTGTTATCCAAAAGATAGATATAGTCTATATAATAATGGTCATTGTTATATTCATATAAACCATCTTCAACCTTCTTTTGAAATTCTAATAGATTTTATTCTATTCTCTCCATGGGATAACTACCATCAAACTCTACATAAACTATCTCTAGATTTTCTTCTTCACTTGTAGAGAAAAATCAACATCGTCATCTTTTGAAATATTGCAATCAAGGGTTTTTGATAATTCTTTACCTTCATTTGAAATGTCTTCAAGATCTTCCTTTTTTCCAACATCATCACGTGATTATTTTCCTTCATTTAAAATGCCCTCAAGATTTTCCTTTGTGATATCATCACTTGATTCTTTGTCTTCATTTGAAATGTTTTCAAGCTTACATTTAGAAATAATGCAATCAAGAATTTTAGGAGATTCTTTACCTTTGATGATCTTGATGGATTGGTCTTCACTATCTTCTTTCTTGCTTTGATATGTCTTCTCTAGCTTTAGCCATAGATCCTTGGCGGAAGTGCATTGTCCCATGCTCTCTTTGATAGGGCTTGACAGTCCACTAAGAATGGTCTTGAGAGCCAATGCATTATTCTTCTTTCCTTCCCTTTGAGATACAAACTTTGACTTGTTCTTCATGGAAACTGATCCACCAATGGTTGCCTTCCAAATACCTACTCCCATTTCCTTCAAATGTACTCTCATCTCTATTCTCACAGTAGAATAGTTTTTCTCATCAAGGATTGGAACTTCATAATCCATTTGTGTGTCCATGGACCTCCTCCAATATTTTTAAGGATTATAGTGAATTCTCGCTCTAATACCAATTGTTGGACACATTGACTACACTGAGAGGGGGGGCGAACAATATAGGGCTCTTTTCCCAAAACTTCCTTCTTACACAAAACTCCTTAGTTAACAAACACCATTAACTCATTAATCATTGTTTTCATTTATAACCAGTTAGATGTGAACACATATCATAAACATATATTAGCAATATATCATCAACAAGTCATCACCACAAGGAACACAAAGAACACAAGATGTATGTACAATTTCCTTTTTATTATGGACTACAATCCTTAGGGTTTTTAAACAACAATTGAATAGAGTACAACTCTACAAGAGCACCAGATCTATAATTCAAGACTCATATTACACCCTCAGCACCAACTGAGATGAGGAAACAATCCTCAACAGATATCAATCTATACCATAAACAAGTGCATCAACCATGCACCAACYGGTACCAAACAACATGTAATCAACCTGTACCATAAACAAGTGCATCCAACCATGTACCAAGTATATACCAATAATGTGTCAACTACTCATCAACAATGACTCATCAATATGTACCAACATCATCAACTATACACCTCATGTATGTGTCAACTCATCAATCGCTTGTATCAGCCATGACTAGTTTTGGATTAGTCAACAACCCTCACTTGAAATAATCATAAATATGTACCTATAATGATTAAAGATATGAAAATGATATACAATGTTTTTCAATGTGTCTTATGCAATTCCTCCAAGTTTCACCACTTGGAACCTCTCAGAAAAGGATTTATAGAAAAAATTGCATACCTTGTTGAATTTTGGCTTATTCTAGAGAGCGACCTTGTAGAGCGTGCCTCGCACGGAATATTTGTTGAATCGATATGAAATTTTTACAGAGAATACTAAAGACTGTATGCTAACCAACACATTTGGTCTTACTAAATTTGTATCTTTTATGAATAAGTTATGACTTTTTTACCCGAAACACTTGTTTTAGACTAGTTTCAGGACTAGCCACAAACCCTATTTTCCACAGAGTGTAACTCCAAAAATACAATGACCCAAAAGATGAATTTTTTACCAAAGATACTTGGATATGTTTCCTCAATTTCATATCAATATCATGGTCTGAATCATTATAGAAAAAAAATTATTGCAAAAATGGTGAGATGACCTGTAAATAACATACCTTAGAAAGCATCATCAAAAGAATTTATCCTCCCTTGAATTATGACCCTCTTTTCTTCACCTTCCCTCTAAAATTCGGCTTAGATATACTTTTTTTACCTCAGTTACCTATATATCTTCAATATGCTCAAGTGTGATGTAAAATGAGAGAACCTTGCCTCTTATTTATATTCTCCATCTTCTAGATCACTTAACCCATTTCTAGGTCACTTAACCTACTTAACCCATTTCTAGGTCACTTAACCTATTTATAGGTCACTTAACCTATTTTCCTCATTTTTAGGGTTAACCACTCTCCATAATTAGAAATGTCTCCATTACTTTATCATTTAAATATTCCTCCTTGACTTTGTCACCTCACTTTATCATTTAAATAATCTTCTTTGATTTTGTCACTTCACTTTATTATTTAAATAATCTTCTTTTATTTTGTCACTTCACTTTATCATTTAAATAATCCTTATTGAATTTGTCACTTTACTTTATCATTTAAATAATAATTTCTTCTTTGAAAGCTCTTTGACTTCTTTGACCTTTTGGGGCTTCAAGCCAACATATGGGGGTCCTCCAACTTCGTAAAGCCATAACTCTCAAACCATGAGGAGTTATGTGACATTACATATACCACTAGAAATGGTATGACAATCACTATCCATCTAGGATAGTTTCACTGACAAATTCATTGATATTCATCTTATTATTCCACACTCAAGCATGGGTCCTCCAACCATTCTTCTAGGATAACTCAATCGTAAAGTGTCTTCCCATGAGGGATTTCACCATAAGGGGACAACTTTGGAGTTCAACCATTTGTGCACCTTATCAACCATGATAAGACTATAATGATCAATCTATGTAAAGACCGGTTTTAAATTAACAGCTAGTAATTCTATCAAATGTACAGTAATTTCTACAAGCTTTATAAAGAAGAATAATTCCAAATTTACTTAGCACTTACGCATATAAAATTTATCAATGAATAACAATATAATTAAACAATGGATAAATTGAAATTAAATACCTTAACTCTTATGCTGTTATCCACAGCTTGCTGAACCTGATGCTGTTATCCGCAACTTGCTTCCTTCCTGGTTCTTTGGAACACTACCCAAAACTGACCTCCCTGCCGACTAGTTAGCTCCTAGCCCTAGGATATCAACGGATATCCTAGCCCTCCATGCCCAAAACCCCCAACAAACCCCCGGTGCACTGTGTCAATTCCAATCCCAAATTTCACTCTCCCTGCAATACTCAAAGCTCCCAAAATCCTTCTCCACTCCTATAGAATCCTCCTCCCCCCAACTCCTTTCCTTCCTTATCCCTCCTTCACCGACACTCCTCCTCCATTAACTCCCTACCTAACTCCTTTATTACCCCTTATCCTCCCGCCGTTAATATCCTTATCCCTCCTTTATTACTTATTCTCATGTATTTAATATGATATCCCTTATGGGATACGTAACCTAATTTAATATTATATCTTATTATCCACCGTTTATTTAATACTTTTATTAATTAATGAATTAATTAATAATTAAATTAATTATTAACCATCATGAACAATTATTTAATAATAATCAATTAGAAATGTTA
>ML782511.1:206673-246884 GCA_009831015.1 Picea engelmannii
GTGCGAGAATTCCTGAACATATCCAAAAATTTGAAAAATGAAGTAAAATTCAAAAAAGCTTCTGAACTCAGAGGGTCTATCAAGATATCTTGAAGACTCAGAGACTGATAGGACAAGAGAAAAATGAAACCAGAGAAAATGGACACAGAAAAATATCAAAAACCACAAAGAAAATGGGATTAACCCCAGTGGAGTCGCCAATTTTTTTATTGGATAAATCCATAAGTGCAGACACAAACCGATCTCCCTAGATCCACCTGGATCTAGAACAAAGCAAGACAGAAAAATACTCTTTCCCTAGATTTCAACTATTGAATGAACTAGGAGGCAAGAACAAGTTACATACCTTATAATCGCTTCCTATGGTCTTTGTTGCTCCTGCTATGCTTCAGTGCTCTTGTGTAGTCAAGACCAAGACAACACAAACCAACCAAAGTGAAGAAAGTTCAATCTATTCAACAGTCAATCTATGTATATGATCAAGGAGTTATACAATAAAGTGGAATTAGCTTTATGGGAAAGGGACATATTACAGTATCATATTGATGGAAATTAAAGATTACAACCTGAGCCTTGATGTTGCAAACTTCCTTTCGATGACCCTTGGCTCTGACACACACACTTGCTCACTTGTATGAAGAAGATCAACCACCTTTGATAAATTTGTTAGAGTTCTTAGCTGTTGTAGCATCAGTCCTTCACACAATCCTTTTCACTAATTCTCCAACGAATCTCTTGCTTGTTTGATTCTAACCTTTTCCATGACAATTCCCTCAATATATAGGAGAGAATGGATTAGTTACTTGGATAAGAATGATCCCAAAATATCAGGGAATCCAGTACTTAGGTAACCATTCGAATGCCATCTCATCCTTCTAGAAGATTCCCTTCTAGAAGCTTTGAGAATTCATCTTTTTCCTTTCTTTAGAAAGAGTTCGCACCCTAGCAATACAACACAGTGCGAACTTCTCGCACCCTGGCTTAACGTAACCTGCGAGAATCATGCATTCTCGCAGGCAAATATACTAGCAGCCTGCGAACAGTCCTCAAAAATGTGATTTCTGGAAAGAGAAGAAGGTAACTTTTCTCAAGAAAAAGTTCTAATGAAGAGCCTGAAATACACCATCATCAATACATCATCATGACGACCAAAATTGTGGGTAACAGGTATTCCTTTTCCCATTCTTATTCTTATCTCCTATGGGCACAGTAACTTCGCACTGTTGAGATTCTTTCTTAGACATCAGGGGTAATACTTCATCTGTATCTGAAATAGGTACTTCATTCTTTTGTGGGTCTTCTAGTGTTCTTCCTACTTCATCATCCAAGTCTTTGGTTTTGAATAGCTTCGATATTTTCTCATGTTCTTCAATCAAGTGCGTGATCCTCCTAGTCATGAAATATTTCAAATCCTGCTTCTTCGTCTCTAAGGATTTCTCTTCTTTTCTTCTGTCTTGATCCCTTTCAATCCAAGGTCTTCCTAGTAACATGGAAAACAAGGTGTTGCTTTCAATAAATTTAACAACTTCAAATTATTCTTTTGTCGAAGCTCCCTAAGCACTCATAGGTATCTGGGTAAGTCTTCCACATAGGGTTATCAACTTTCCTCTGAATAATCCTATTTCTCCCAATGAAGGAATCATAGCAGGATTTCCTAGAGTTTCCCAAGTTCTTTCTGTCATTATATTTACATGTGTTTCCTCATCCAGAACACACTCAATGTCGAAGTCTCCTATTCTTGCTTCTATGCATTCTTTTTCTTTAAAAATATCTGACAGGTTGGTATGTCGGTGATCATTCAGGGTTTATTTCATCTGCAATAATATAGTCTTTGATTCTTTCTAGGGTTCTGCCACAATCTTAGTTTATGAATCTGCCTTGGTTTTTTCTTGTCTCATATTCATTCTTTCAAGCTTAGCAATCATTCTAGGGCAATATAATACTTCATGGTCCATAGCATTGCAACAGAGGCAACTAGGTCTTCTTCCAGGGAATTCCTTATCAAGATGTCCCAATTTTCTGCAACTGTAACAAAGGGTTAATCCTCTTTTTATTTTAAATGATCCCCAACCTTTCATGTACTGCATGCTAGGATCATAGTATCTAACCCGCAACAAATTCTTTCTAGGGTCCTGCATCCATTTGTTATTCCAAACATTCTCTCTATGCATAGGTATAACATATGTTTCACTATTATTATCAGATCTACTCATATCAAATCTTCTTTCATCTATCAGTGCCCTAGTTTTCAAGCTAGGAAAAATCTTATCAAACATACCTAGATCCATACTTTAGAAACAAAAATTTCCACTAATCTCATCTTCAACAGAGCACAAAGCTTTCAGATCTAAAACATTTCACTATTCTTACCTTTATCATAGAACAGATCTTGCATATCTTACCTCTTTTCTTCAGATCTGACCCTTCTCCTTGGCACAGAGCTTCACAGATCAAGTAGAATGTTGCGCACTAGGTCAACAGATCTATGCATAGAGCTTCCAAATTTTTAAATCAGATCTTCGTACAAAGCTTCTTTTTCCTTAGTTCCCAGCAATCACGGTTTTGGTCCTGGCAATGAAACCATTTGTTGGCACAGGGGAAAACCCAGGGTTCAACGCTCAAGAGCGCACCAAAAAAACCCTAACTACCGGCCCTTTCGGCAACACCTGTGAAGAAGATGAAGTCTCACCTGAGGTAGGAGCAGGGGTGGTTGCAGGACTCAGATGTCTGCAACCTTAGTTGGGACACAGATCTGTGATTCTAATACTTAACAGACCACTCAACAGTAAACATCCATCAATATCTAGTCCTTAGTTACAATGCAGTTAAACCCCAATTACAGAGCATTGCAGTATTCATCTAGATCTACTATGTTCAAGAACTAAGAACATCTACATAGGCCAGATCTAGTATTCATCCATACTATTAGGCATTAAGCATCAAAAGATCTATCTATCATTCATCTATATTAAATCACTAAGCAAGTTAACATATAAACACATCAACACATCACACTAAGCAGAGACAAAAAGAATGTACGTGGTTCACCCCCACCCTGGGGCTACGTCCACCAACTCTTCGTCTCCTTTATTATCTTCTTCAATCAGTTACATGCATAGAGCCACAAAAACCCTACTCCACAGAGGACAGGGGATATGCGCACTTCGCTAGATCCTCCTTCCTTCGGCTAGGTTACAACACTAAGCCTCTTCTCTTACACTCGCTTGCACTCCACCTTGCAAGCCTCACACAATATGCACAAAGCACTTACAACTCTTGATCACATAGATCAAACACTAGCACTTAGAACTACTTACAACTGACTCCTTATTACATCGCCTAGTCTTCTATATATATTACAAAATTGGGCCTAAACATGGGTAAACCCATGGGCTGACATTCCCATACCCATTACATAATACCAAATCCCAAAAAAGGCCCTAAAAGGGGTCGAGATCCCGCGATCTCCACTTCATCTTGCACTCTACCTTCGACAGCCTATCGAAGTCCCAAAAATAGGTCAAACATGACCAAGGATCCTCAAAACTTGGTCAAGGGCCAACAAAGAAAAATCGAGGAGAGTAAAACTCTCTCTTGTGTAGAAGGTGCAGGATCAGGAATTCTAACAACATGGTTGGAGGATGCATCACCCTCAAAAAGGAGAGTTGGATTGACCAGAGATTGCACTGGTACAACCACTTCTTCAGTCATCTATTGAATAGGATGCGTGATAACAGGGATAGGGGAAACATCACCCATGACAACATGGGTATGGTCAGGAGAGGATTGTAGTAGTATGAATGTCGTGTCAATCAAAGGAGAAACAGGGTGTGGAGAAACCGCAGATGCCTCAGAATCTGAAGGGCCCTTAGGTGAGCCCCACGCTTCTGGTATACCAGCAGTAGCTGGACACAAACAAGTAAGGTGATCTCCTTTGCAAGTCTTGCAAAGAAATTTAGGCTTATTTTTGAGACATCTAGGCTTCTAAATTCCCCCAAAGTTGTTCACAATGGCTGGTGACATGCTATCAATGTGACTGGAAGATGCGAGAGAGTCACATGATGTACATAGGTTGGAGATGTGGCATTGATATGACTCATGGTGACTAGAGTGATTCCCCCAACATGACTAGCAACGACTAGGTGCGGGTCATTAACATGACTTGCAAAGGTCGTCAACCCATCTCCAACATGACTGGCAGAGGTTGGTGATGGAGCTCCAGTATGACTGGCAGTGACTAGATTAGCAGTGAGCTATGTCATTTGATACCAAGGTCCAGGGAAATATTGGCTTCGAAACATTGTAGGCCAGGAAGGATCCTGGTTTACCCCTTGTCCCTATCCGAAAAGGTATTATCGTCTGCCTAACTGATCCAAAGAGGTGTGTATGAGAATCATCACTGAAGTCTGTGAAGAGATGGAAGTATGATAAGGACTATTCAAGTGAGGATATATGTTGCCCCCTTGCGAAGGGGTTATGTGAAGAGGGTAGCCCAAATCATAAAACTGATTCTCCCCGAATGTAACACCCGGGGATATATGAGGACCCGCCATGGGAAAAGTGTTTGAAGGGACAAGCATGGCAAACAAAGGATATACATATGGGGTGTAATAAGTAGAAAAAGCATCCATTTGAGAAATGGCTCCTGAAAGATCATAGCTAGGACTGGATCTGTAAGAGGGGAGGTTCCAACCTCCCACAGTGAGGGTTGGTTGAGGGACACGACTCATATCAAACGAAGATGTAGGCAGTGGGGCCATGGTGCCCTCAGATCCAATGCTAGGATTCATATAAGTGGTCTAGGGTGAGGATTGAAAATCTGAAGACATATCAACAATAAAATTATTAGAGACCCCAAGCATGGACTGAGTGTCATAATTCTGCATACCATTATAAAAAGTGGATAGATTTTTCCACATGAAATGAGTGAACATCATGGGGGGGGTAGCAGTAAAGGAGGGAGCCAAAGGGACTCCGATATCCATAATAATGAAAACTTAGTAAAAAATCCTAAGGACAACTAGTAATCAAAGAGCACAAAAAAAATCAAATGGCCAATATGCACACAAACAGGGTAAAGTGGTTGAAAGTGGCCTCCCTAGCTAAAGAAGGTATGTCTCACCCAAGAGGGGCCTAAGACTCCCTGCTAAAGATCGGAGGTAACATAATCAGTTATAAGGGCCCTCGTGGGATTAAAAACTAGTCGGTCAAATCCCCCAGAGAGGTAATCCTCCATATAGGCTGTGTGTTGTCTGACCCTTATCTGACCCAGGGTACCTATAGAATAACCCCTACAAGTAACCTATGTGGCACCTAATTCAATCAAATAAGCAACCAATGTATAACCGATGCACAGGAGAGTAGTCGTAAGTCAGGTCCACCGTATGGGAAGGGTAGAAAAGCCTGAAAACTTGAAAGTATCGCCTCTCATGGAGGTAAAGGCACTAGCAAGATCCTCAGATATGAATAGATCCCCAGAAATATATCTGACACTAAGAAGGTATCAGGGGGATATCCCTTCAACCAACCTCGCGTGACATCATGATTAACTCCAATGTGAGAGGAGCCTCCTGATATTACCAATTATACAATGGATTTGTCCACTCCCTTTGTCAGACACATATGTTGATTTAATTTCCTTGGAGAAGTTTACTCACAAAATCCTATTCCAAGGCACTAAATCCTAAGCTAGTTTGTGCACCCTAGAAAATAAAATCATAACTAATCAATTTTAAATTATACCATTAATTTTAGTGGTCGTGATTACTCAAAAAATTATGGTAGTGAAACTCATGATGTTGTGACTCAACAAGAAAAGTAAATATGAATATAATGCAAAGTCCTAACTTCAATTTTCAATGAATGATATGCTTCTAATAAAAGATTCAATTTTCAATTTCAACTCTGCAATTTTGAAGTAAAAATGCAATCTTTATTTACATGTACTAAGCTAATGACAAAAGACTCAAAAGATCAAAACTGCCAAGTAATGAAAAATGCCTAATATTTTTTTATTTTCAATATAAGAGAAATGAAAATGCATGGACTGAACAACAACTTCATATATAAAACTCTACTGTGTATAGAAAGAGATGACTCAAGCAGAATACCAAGGAGAGAAACACCCAACCCAATGTACAAGGACAATCAAAATGAAAAGGTGATGAGAAATACTTCGCCCAAAAATTCAACCCCAGACAGGTTTCCTGTCATCCCACAGGCACTTAACAGTCACTACAGAGACCCAAGAAGGCTCAACAAACATCAAATCCCACCCAACAACCACCAAAACCAAAAAACAAGAAAAGAAGTCTGATGTACATGATTGTTGAAGGAAACAGAGCGTACACGACTATCAAGCCAAAAACCGCATATATGTTTCAAAAACAAAGCCAGGCAAGGGAGAAGGCTGAAAAACTTAGACCCAGAGTTAATAGAGGTTTTCAAGCAATGATATGACAAGAAACGCAATAGGAATGAGAGCAATCTAAGGAGAAAAGTACTCCAAACCCTAATAAAGAAGATTCAATCCCCAGTATGGTCGCGAATTCTTTTACGAGGAAAATCTCTCTATGGCTAGGGTAAACCACAACAGACGGAAATGACTGCAGAAATCAACTCTCTTCTCAAGTATGCTATGTAAACAAATATGCTAGCAAGACAAGATAAAATACCTACCTCGTCTAGATGTTTGATGAAGTCCACCGTTGAGCACTTCACCCAAATAAATATACCTGCAACTAGTCCTCAATAACTAAGCAAAGAAAGCATATGGTGATAATAAATGATGTTAGCACATTCAATAGAATAATCCATCAATAAACATGACAAATACGCCCATGGAATAATAATTGAAATATTTGCAAGATATCAGTTGGATGAGAAAAGAGTATTTCTATTAATATATGATCAACATAAGTGAAAATGTTACGGACTTCCATGTCAGCACCGTTCGGAATCGAGAAACTAAGTTCCTTCCAGTTGGGCCTCCACCACTTCAATCCTCCACCAAAGGAAAGCTCATAAAATAGAAGCAATGAGGTTCTCAATCAATAAGGGAATATCTTGGGGGTTGAACACTGTGTTTAGACTTAAAGGACAAAGGGATGTAGATTCAATATGAAGTAAATAATTTCTCTAGAGTAACTTTGCTCTCAAAGTTGAATTCTCTCTCCTTTCCATAGCTCGGAATTGGCCCATTTATAGCCTTCAAATGGAACTGAAGGGCCGAGTCAGAACGTTTCTAGTATATGGAAGGCCAAGGATCATAGATCTCCTGTCGTGACATGGAAACCTGACATTAATTTTCATTTTTGGGAGAAAATCCCGATGTACGTGGGTTGTAGTGGTGCAACCTGTGTATATGCATGTTTTATAGTAGGCAAGATGTGTACATGTGGAAAATATGTATTTTTAGCTATGGGATTTTACAAACAGGAATGATAAGTTTCCATAGGGAAATGGAAAAAGGCCTTCTATGCAAGATTGCATAGGGTGAGGCAAATCTTTCTATAACAATCATGCATCTAGATTGGTTGAATGGATGCAACCCCTCCAACAACAGGTTCATGACAATCTTCAACAAGCTAAGCATGACAACTTCTTCAACAAGCTAAGCATGACAACTTCTTCAACAAGCTAAGCATGACAACTTCTTCAGCAAGGCAAGAAACACACCAAGCTTAAGATTTAGCAGAAGTCTCCCAATATCCCAAGGTAACTTGATGCAATGTGGACCATTTCCTCCTAAGGGGGGAGGAATGATCTAGATGGATCTCGGTGGCCATCCACCTTTTCCACTAAATGACCATTTTGAGCATGTGGATTTGATAAACCATGACATTCACCCTTTGGTGGGGAATGGAATGTAATTTCATCTTCATTTGGTAATTATAGATATCATGTAATGGTCTTATGTACATGCCTACAACATAGCGCTAATGCACCGGATCCCATTAGAAATCCACAGTTAAGCGTGCTCGAGATAGAGTAGTACTAGGATGGGTGACCATCGTGGAAGTCCTAGTATTTTACATTCCTATGGCATTTTATAAAATTAGTCCAATTTATCCCACATGCATCATGGATATTGTTCTCCTCTCACTCTCTCATATATAAGTGAGGTGAAGGAGGCACTTTAAGCATGCAATGGAGTGTGATGTAAATATTCTTGTGAATAAAGCGTAACCAACATCTTTTTCTTTTTATAAACTTAGTCCAATTTATCCCACATGCATCATGGGAATTTTTCTCCTCTCACTCTCTCATATATAAGTGAGGTGAAGGAGGCCCTTTGAGCATGCAATGGAGTGTGATGTAAAGCTTCTTGTGAATGAAGTGTAGCCAACATCTTTTTCTTTTTAGAGATAAGCTACCCCAATTTTCCAGTTTTTGTTCTACAATGGTTTTCTATCTTATTTAGTAATATAAGTTGGGTTTCACTGTATTTTTGTGTTCTCTTCTATATTGTTGTGTATTTCATTGTTATATCTCAGTTATATTTCTGCCTTCATGTCATTCTCAAAATAATCTGGATCACATTGGGGATTAGAATTGGAATTTCTTTGAGGAACAAGGCAGTGGTTATTGCATTAGGTTGAAGGTTTAGGGGTTTTGGGGACCCTAGTAAGAGGTATGATCAAAAGGAGCTTAGTTGGGATCGATTTTAGGGTGTCGGGGTTAATTTGGGTTAGGTATAGGAAGGGGTATAGGGTTAGATGGGTCTAGGACCGAAGTGGACGTAGGTTCCTATGCATGGAGGGGGATAGGGAGAGAATGAGAGGGAGAGAGAGAGCCAACAAGATACGTCTTTTTTATTTCTAATGACATTGTTATCACGTTCCTTGGTATTCCCTACCACCTAAAATATATATATGGGATTAATTACATTCATGAATTTTCTCATAAGTTAGGGGAGGGGGATAAGTCAGGTACAAAATATTCGTATGGATTTCTCCCTTTACATATCTCAATCTCAATCTCTCTCTACCCCCTCCCTCCCTCCCTCCCTCCCTCTCTCTCCATCTCACTTTAAACCTCTCTTCTACTTTCTATCTCTCTCTCTTCATCTCACTCTCAACCTCTCTCTCTCCCTCTCACACTCTCACACACTCTCTCTCTCTACCCTCCCCTCTCTGTCTTCCTCTCTCTCTCTCTCTCCCTCTCACACTCTCACAAACTATCTCATATATCAATTGTGAGTAATTTAACTTACTTCATTTGTATGAATAATGTTCTCAAAATATTCTCATCAAAGAAATTACAGTGCCCAAAATAAGGAGAATTGTCATGACTTGTTGCTTCTCCTCTAGTATATTTCACCGTCTTTAACCTACACATAGATCTTGATTAATAAACTCACATAGAGAATATTACTTTCTAGATTACATGAAACTAAATCTTATACCTAGTCCTCTATGCTATGTTGGCCTCAAGGAAATTCATACCAACAAAGACAAAAAATCACAAAGATACAATTAAACCATGTCCTAGATCATGACCTACACCTACACCTAGACCATGACCTATACCATGAACTACACCTATACCATGACCTAGACAATTTCAATACTATTTCGATGTCTCCCATTTACTCTCTCCCCTTATTTCCCTCTTCCTCTCTCTTTCTCCCCCACTCTACCTCTCTCCCCCACAACAACCATATAAATAAGTTCAATTTACAAATATAGAAAATAATAATAACCATACTTTGTAATTTCAAATATAACTTTTGGATTATATATATATATATATATATATATATATATATATATAATAATAATAATAATAATAATTCATAACCATTGAACCATGATTTATTTCAAAGAATTTCAAAGTGTTAAATACAAAAATATAAAACTTTAGACATAATCACTTATATATATTTTCACATGGAAAATCCTCTATTTAATAGGGCAATGGTTAGAGAACTAGGTTGAATATGTAGGGGTTATGGGGGCCCTAGGAAGAGGTATGACCATAAGGAGCTTAGTTGGGATCAAGTATGTGTGTGTTGGGGGGGGGGGGGTTANATGGGTTAGGTATAGGCGGGGGCCTAGGTTTAGATGGGTCTAGGGACGAATTGAAGGTAGGTTCCTATGCATGGAGGGGGAGAGAGAGAGAGAGAGAGAGAGGAAGGGAGGGAGAGAGACAACAAGAGTCATATTTTTCATTTTTAATGGAACTGTCAGCACATTCCTTAGTCTTTCAAGCCACATGTAATCTATATACTAGATTCATTCCATTTATGAATATTCTCGTAAGTTAGGGGATAATATGGATAAGTCAAGTACAAAATATTCATAGGGATTGATCTATTTACCTCTCTCTACCCCCTTCCTCCCTCCCTCTCTCTCCATCTCACTCTCAACCTCTATTATTTTGTATCTCTCTCTCTCTCCATCTCACTTATTCTCTCTCTCTCTCTCTCTCCATCTCACTCTCCCTCTTATACTCTCACACATACTCTCTCTACCCCCCCTCATTGTCTTCTTCTCTCTCCCTCTCACACTCTCACACACTCTCTCTCTCTCTGTCCCCTCTCTACCTTCCTCTCTCTCTCTCTACCCCCTACTATATCTTCCTCTCTCTCTCTCTCTTTATACCCTCCCTCTTCATCTTCTTCTCTCTCCCTCTCACACTCTCATACACTCTCTCATATATCAATTGTGAGTAATTTAACTTAATTAATTTGTATGAATAATTTTCACAAAATATTCTCATCAAAGAAATCACAATGCCCCAAATAAGGAGACCTTCCATGACTTGTTGCTTCTCCTCTAGTATATTTCATCATATTTAACCTACACACATATATTGATTAATACACTCACATAGAGAATATTAATTTGTAGATTACATGAAACCAAGGCTTATACCTACTTTTTTATTCTCTATTGGCCTCATGGAAATTCATACCAGCAAAGACAACAAATCACAAAGCTACCATCAAACCATGACTTAGACCTAGACCTAGACCTAGACCTAGACCTAGAATATGACCTATACCATGACCTACACCTATACCATGACCTAGTAAATGGAAAGAACATTTATCCATCTCCCATTCACTCTCTCCTCTTATCTCCCTATCCCCCCCACTTTGCTCCTCTCTCTCTCTCTCTCTCTCTCTCTCTCTCTCTCTCTCACACACACACACACACACACACACACACAAAAACCATATAGATAAGTTCAAATTAAAAATAAATAAAATAATAATAAGCATACTTTATAATTTCAAATATTTTTTTTTGATGAGTTATACACACACACATACATACATGTGTGTGTGTGTGTGTGTAATAAAAACTCATAACCATTGAGCCACGTTTTCTTTGGAGGAATTTTAAAGTGTTAAATATGAAATTATAAAACTTTAAACACAATCACAAAATCAAATTTATTAATGATTACAAATCATAATATTTTTCAAATTACTACAACCTCAATCAGTATCATAATTATTAACTAATTAAACCTCCATCCGGGTTTAATGAAAATATTCATAATTTGATTAATATAACCATTGGTTCGATCAAATTGTGTGATAATTCACACATGAAGAGTATCAACTTGTACTTTGGAAATCCAATGAAGGATTAAAACTTATATCGATTTTCTCGTAGAAAATACTCTATTTAATGGTCATTTTATTGATATTTTGTGTATGAAAGATAATCAAATATTGGCTCTGAATCCTGACAATTACACCTGTCAAATGGCAATGAAAGGCTTAAATTACCGGAGAAAAAATAATAATTAAAAGACTAGGAATACTTTTACAACTCCTGCTAGTCTTAGGAATTTTGTAGTTGTTTTTCTTGAAGCATTAGTTAATTAAAAAGGTTCGTTGATACATTTCTTGAAGTTACTACTCGTTCAGTTAAGAGTGGCAAGGGAGAAAATTTTAAAGCTCATGCAAGGAATGAACAACCCACGATGTACATTTAGCTCATGGTTGAGAACAAACTAAACATAATTATTAATGGTTTAATTGAGATTAAAGATGATCTTCATGTTCTAAAATGTCCTAGATGCCAAGTTGAGGAGAATAATGGAGTTGGCAGTGTTAGTTCATCTGCCTTGGGGCATAATGTCTACATTATCAAAGATGAAGAAACGGGTGATGGCTAAATAGACTCAAATCATTATATATTAGTGATATTAAGTTTAAGTATTGTGGGTGAGGATATGACTAAGAGATCCTTTGTAATTTTCATAATTCTAGTATTTTAGCCTAATACTTAGTATATCTCATTTTTAATGTAAATGACTTATGTTATTCCTTTAATGAATCATCTCTTATTTAATCAATTCATGTTATGTTTATCTAAAGGATATTTACAAGACATATTCATTTGAAAAATATATTTGCAAGAGATTTTGTTTATAATTTCTTGGTTTCAATGTGCTTAAGCCAATGCAAAATTTCATATTTCCACTCATATAGATTTTATACTATGCTCAATTTTTGTAAGGAATTTTAAATTTTGTTGAGAAAGAAGAATTTGTAATAAGAATAAACACTTGTTCTTTAAATAAAAAGAGAAAAAAAGTGTTATCCTTTATGCACATTAGGTAGGTTTCTATCTAAAAAATTCAATATAAGGTTATAGACAGGTGTGAAATCACAAATGACACCATCTGCAAGTTGAACCACTCAATTTGGCTCAAAATTGGCAGTAGGGTGTGCATTTTACTCTAAGGGAGTTTTGCATACAAATTTACATGAAATCCCAAATCTAACTACATGAAAGAAACCTCTCATGTTCTTCAATTGCACTTTAAATGTAAATTTTAATGTTTTCACTTAGTACAGGTTTAACCTCGCAAATTACAAGTCTTTTTGCACAACATAGTCTTTTATGACTGAAAATTAAAAAATTAACCTTGCTCTCTCATAACCCACCATCTTGTCGTTCATCTAAATGTTGTGAATCTTTGTGCATAGAAATCATCCTTTTTAGAGTGTAAATGCACTACTAATTGTACAAACAGGTTATAAATATTGGAATGTTTAGTTGTTGAGGGTTGTTGAGGAATCACGATGTTCAAGGAGAATTCTTGCAGCTGTCAATGCTACTTTCTTTTCTTTGATCCAATGTTTCTTTAAGCGAAATTTCACCAATTTGCCTTTTTTGTTTTAAGAAATTTAGGCTACAAATTTTCATATTTTCATTGAAAATAAAAAAAACTTGTAGAATAATTTATTATTATAGTTATGCATACACTTATATTTTTCACTTAAATATAAACATTTTCCATGAACATATAATATTTTTTCTTAAATTTTGATCCAAATCAGTGATTGTGTATCCCAAATTTGTTGGGAATATTTGTTACATATGAATGAATAGTTAATAACAACTACTCCTAGGAAAGCCATGAATTTTCAATTGAAGTCATGTAAATTTATGTAGGGAAAGAAAATGTTTTTAATACTTTACTTGTAGTATTTGTTTTACTTATTTCAACATGTAGGTGGTATACCATGTTCTATATTAGTGTGTAGAATTTTTCCATGTATTTCTAAAGATATTTTCCATTGCCATTTCTTTTTGTTGTAAGTTTTTGTTAATTATTGTCAATGATACTCATGTGATACTAATGGAATGGTGTTCTTGACAAATTTAAAAGGTGGTAACAATAAATCAATTGGTTATCTCCTAAGATATATATATATATATATATATATATGATTTGATCACCAAATAGTTTGATAAGTTATGACTTATGCGTTTTGAAAGAATAAACATTTCTAGTGAGAAACTTGGGTGTTATTTTATGGTAGGCATATTCATGAGGCAATTGGAGGTGGTGCAAGAGGGTATACATTCGATTAAGACTAGGAATATTAGGGTATTGGTGGTTAAATTTTATTTATCTAAGGAATATGATAGGGTTTGCTAATTTTATTTGAGATTGATGCTAATTCACTTTGGGTTTTGTGTTCCTTTCGTGAACTAGGTTATGAACTGTGTATCCTCAATTTCTTTCTCTATCTTAATAAATGGTTCTACTTTATCATTTTTAAGGCTTGAGAGATATTAATACAAGGGTGTCCCCTCTCTCCCCTTCTATTTTTTATAGTGACTAAAGGTCTCAGTAGAGCCTTGTTGGATGCAAAATAAAGTAGGTCAAAATTGGCACTGGCGCATGCATTTTACTTTGAGGTCGTTTTGCATTCAAATTTACATGAAATCCCAAATATAGCTACATGAAATAAACCTCTCATGTTTGGGCATGCAGTTTCATATAACTGACTTTAACAATTTGGCTCTTTGGTTTTACAAGGCAATATTTATCCTTTATGCACACTAGGAAGGTTTCCATCTAGAAATGCCAATATAAGTTTATAAACATGTGTAAAATCACAAACTACACTTTCTTCAAGTTGAACCACTCAATTTGGGTCAAAATTGAGACTAGGGTGTGCATTTTACTCTAGGGCAGTTTACAAGAAATGAAAAATCTACGTGCATGAAAACAACCTATCTCATTATTCAATTGAACTTTAGATGAGATAGGTAAATTTACACTTATCTAAATCCATATTACAATATATAAAACAATTTTTTGGGCTACAAGGAAGCTTGGGCATGCTTTTTAATTTTGTCACTTAGTACAGTTTCAACCTTGCAAATTACAATGAAAACTTTTCCTCTTTTGCACAACCACCCTTTTTAAACTTGCAATTGAAAAATAAATAACATGAAAATGTATACTATGATAAACCACACCCCCAACAACTTGCACAACTCAATTCTAAGGTATAATACAACCTTGGATTACTTTTTACAAACAAGTAGTGTAGTCTGAGGATTTTACTAAGCATATATTGCCTATTTTTGCACAAAAGAGTCTTTTATGACTGAAAATGAAAAAAAGACCTTAGTTTCTCTCATAACCCACCATCCTCTGATTCATCAAAACGTCATGAATCTTTTGTCAAAAGTGTCCTCAAGCACAATTTTATTAATAAGGGAAAAAATATTACATCTGAGAAATGTGAGGACTATGGGCCAAAATCCACCTCACGTGGAATAACAAAAGTGTCTTCAAGCACAATTTTATTAATAAGGGAAAAAATATTACATCTGAGAAATGTGAGGACTATGGGCAAAAATCCACCTCACGTGGAATAACAAATGGGTATATATATATACCTTTAACTAGAACTAACTACAACTGACTAAAACTAACTTGGACACCTCACGTGAGCGTGAAGGTATATATATATATATATATATATATACACACACCTTTAACTAGAACTAACTACAACTGACTAAAACTAACTTGGACACCTCACGTGACCGTGAAGGTATCCTTTACATTAATGTTTTATTAAATAAAACATATATTCACTCACGCCTATTTTGCACCATAATTCCTAAATACCCCCCCTTTGATCCAAAATTCCTTTGGAAAGATTACCGAGTTAAGCTCTGAGCTTAGTGAACTTAATTCTTCCAGGAGACTTAGTGAAAATGGCAGTCATTTGATCCTCTATTGGACAATAAGTTGGTTTGATGATTCCCTTGATGACGAGAGTTCGTAGATAATGGTACTTTGTATCAACATGTTTTGTCTTCGAATGAAAAACTTGTTTTTTTTCTAACTTTATCATGATTGATTATCGATGAATAAAGAATTAGCTTCATTTTGAACAACTATAAGATCCTACAAAATTATTCGCAACCATACTATTTCGCAGGTTTCTTCCCAAGATGAGATATATACATCTTCTTCTATTGAATTTGCAACTATTTCTTTTTTCTTACAACTCCAGGACACAACAATTGATCCCATGCTCATTAAATAACCTGAAGTAGAATCCATGTCATCAACATCTCTAGCAAAATCTACATCTGAGTAGACAACAAGTCTAAATTTTTTATTTCTTTTATATTCAAGTCCATTATCTTTTGTTCCTTAAAGATATCTAGGTATATTTTTTGTTGCATTCCAATGAATTTCTCTCAGTTCCTTCATATACCTGGAAAGTACGATGACTACAAAAGATGAGTTCAAACTAGTATTTTTTAGATAGATTAAACTTCCAATTGGTTGTCGATACCTTGTACTACTGATAAGTCTCCCCCTTTAAAATTAGAAAGTTTTAAGTTATGTTCCATGGGGGTGATAGCTAGTTTACAATCCTCCATTCCAAATTTCTTTAATAACTTAGAAACATACTTAGTTTGAGAAATACAAATGTTTCTTTCTTTCTCCATTACTTCAACTCCAAGATAGTAATGGAGAAATCCCAAATATGTCATTTCAAAACCTGTCAGAAGTTATTTCTTTAGCTATGAAATATGGTCTTTGTTATTACCTGTTATGAGTGAATCATTAGCATACATTACCAAAATGATTAAATTGTTTCCTTGAACTTGAACATATAAAGTTTCGTATGACTCACTTCAAAGAAAACCAACTTTCTATAGATAGGCATACATTTAAGCATACCAATCTCTAAGTGTTTGTTTCAACCCATATAATTCCTTAATCAATTTACAAAATTTATTTTCTTGTCCTGAAGTTTCAAAACTAGGGGGTTGGAGCATATATACATCCTCCTATAGGTGACCATTCAGAAAGACAATTTTCACATCCATTTGGTTCACTTTCCATCCATTTTGTGCATCTAAATCCAACACAACCTTGATAGTTTTCCACTTGGCTGTTGGAGTGAAGGCTTCTTCATGATCAATACCTTCTTTCTGAGAAAATCCCTTTGTGACCAATCTTTCCTTATAATTTTTCTTTTTTACTGGGGGAATCGACAACTCGCAGTTCTCGTACTCACGTGACACGTGGTCAATACCATGGATGATTTTAGGGGCTAAATTTCTCTCATGGGCTAATTTTCCATGGTTTTTCCAAAAATGAGATTCGCTATTTTAAAAATGATTCGCTGAAATTCTATAGGATAAAATTACTTTACCTTAAAAATCGCCAAAAATTTAAAAGAACTATATAAAATAATTAGAAATTTGAATATTTTTACAAAAATATCGCCAAACATTTATAGTTGACATATGAAATATTAGTAAGATTCGCCAAGGTTTCTACATTTTAAAATAAATTTCCATCCTTAAAATCATCCCTGGTCAATACCCGTCTGCTGCCACTATAACCCTAGGTGTGCCACACAGCCCACAAGCATGGAGCACAAGTAAATCGGGGTGATAATCGAACTTGAGACCTCATTTACATATTTCCTTTCATTCACACCTCACTTTCCAATCAGTCTACACACCTAAGGGCCTTTCCTTATACTTATAAATTGCACCATTTTCCTTATATTTTATCTTGTAAACCCACTTACAACCAATGTGTTTAACATCCTTTGGAAATTCAACAATTTTCCAAGTCTAATTTTTAATTAATGCATCATATTCAAGTGCTTCTCCTTCCTCCATTCATCATATTCTACCGCCTCTGCAAAATTGGATGGTTCGATAACAGTAGGAGAAAATTGAGAGAACCAAAATTTCGCTAACTCCTTGTACATGTTTTATTTTTTCATCAAACCTAACTTCCTTAAGAACTTGAGTTCCCCAGTTTGGAGTCTTGTGTGCAACTGCAAATGGCAATAAGTTGTCATCCAAAGAATCATTATCAATGTTAACTTGAGTTGAATATTCTAAGTTAACTTGTGAAGAATTTGTTGATTCTTCACCTTCCACCTGTTCGTCTGATGTCCATGTCGTTTCAAACCATAGATCATCCTCTGATTTATTTTTGGATTGTAACCTTTGTTGTTCCTTAGTCACTTTTTTCTCTAATTGACTAAGTTGTTTCTGAATTTCATCTGCACTTAGAATTTATGTTTCATCAAAAATAACATCCCTGCTAACAACAAAATTTATTTTTGATAAAAGTCGATAGCCCCTTTTCTATTCAAAATACCCAACTAGAATGCATTTCATGCTCCTGGAAACTAACTTTATTAATTTTTCTTTTGGAACAAGTGCATAACAAACTGATCCAAAAAATATAAGATTCTTTATCATGGGCTTGAACCCATACCATGCTTCATAAGGAGTCATTCCACATAAATATGAATAAGGAGACCAATTTCTCAAGTAGACTGATGTATGAACAACCTCAACCCAAAAACTTGAACTTAACCCTTTTAAGAACAACATTTCTCTAGACATTCCCATTAATGTTTGATTCATTCATTTAGTTACTCCATTTTGTTGTGGAGTAAAAGAGTTAGTCAACTTCCTTCTGATTCCTTTTTCTTGGCAATATTACCTCCAAACTTGAACTTAACCCTTTGAAGAACAACATTGATCTAGCCATGTCCATTAATGTTTGATTCATTCATTCATTTACTCCATTTTGTTGTGGATTAAAGGAGTTAGGCAACTGCCTTCTGATTTATTTTTCTAGGTAATATGTATTGAATTTACTTGAAGTGAATTCCCCTCCATTGTCTGTATGCAAAGTGGTGATTTTCTCTCAAATTCTAGTTTCAAAGAAGTTATGAAAATACTGAAAATGTTTCAATGCTTCTAATTTTTCCTTTAAAAAATACACCCAAAACATCCTGCTAAATTCATCAATAAATAATATAAAATACTTCCTTCATCCAAGTGAAGTATCAAAAGTTCCACAAATATCATTGTGAACAAGTTGTAACCGCCTATTTTCCCTCCAAGAACTTGTGGGAAATGGTAACCTTCTATGTTTTCCATAAATGAAAGCTTGGAATATTTCATTTTGCTTCTAGAATGTGGTTATCCCCTTTACCATTCCTTGTTGTTGAAGCTGAACAAGACTATCAAATTTTAAGTGTCCAAAACGAAGATGCCATAATCTAATGGGTGTAATACATGTCTCTATTGATCCTACAAAATCTTGTTTTCTTAGAATGACTATGCCTTTCATTCGAAGAAGTTTTCCATCCTCATATCCTATCACAATAGTTTTATAATTGTCTTTTACTGAGTTAATTTTGATAACTCCATATTCAATTACAAGTCGATGCCCTGACTAGAGGATCATTATCAAAGAAAAAAAATTCTTCTTAAAAGAGGTAACATACCAAACATTTCAGATGCTACTTTCCCCAATTCCTAGTAAAAACACCTTTACAGAACCTTTTCCCTATGGTATATGATTAGTTTCATCTACTAGAAATATTGAATTCAAATTACAATCTTGATAAGTCCAATATAAATATTTCTTGTATGGCATATGTTTATTTGCGCCTGTATCCATGATCCATGCATCCTCAAAATCACTTCTGAAAGATTTTTCTTTTTCTGTCTGTTGGAGTGATGTAAAAACATACTCATAGTTTTCATTTTCATCTATATTTGCATATTATGTTGAATATGATTCTTTCTATTCAGGTAAATTCTCATAAGGAATGCGAAAACCAGAGGAGTAATGTCCAACCTTATTACAACAAAAACAAGTCACTGACGTTTTCTTACCTCTTCCTCTTCCAACAAATTGTGATTGATGGTCTTCTTCTTTGGAATATTTGTTTGTCTAGGACATATTACCTTTGCCTTTTCCTATGCCTCTACCTCGACTTTAACCTCGACCTCTATTTGAATATTGAAATGTATTATATACATTTGTTTTATGTTTATTTCCTTTGGTAGTAGAAGCACTTTTTTCAGTGGGATTTTTACTTGTGGTCACAACCAAAACATCTTCACCTGATTGATGTTTCTTACCAAAATTTTTGTCATGCACAACAAGTAGCTCACATAGTTTATCAAAGGTAATATTATCCAACTTGTCTATTAATTGCAATGTTTGAAGAAACACAATTCAAATTCCCTTAATTAATTAGATGTACAAAAAAATAGGCTCTCTTCATCCTACGTTCCATAATCAACAAAGCTGCAAGAAAGCTTTATAAACTTTTGCCAAGATGTATAAGAGAGCCCTTAATAAACCCTAATGTAGAATTATTCACAAAATAAAAGTAGATATTATTGTTGGATTACTGAGAGGAGGGTGAATTAGTAATAGAGAAATTTAATCCTTTTTCACCATAAAATGCAAGTGTTATATTAATGTAGCATTATCATCCAATAGTTGTAGAGTAAATAAACAATGAACAAATGAACAATCACACACATACACAATACACCAGTGTTTTACGTGGAAACCCAAAGCGGGAGAAAACCACATAATTTTTTTTCTTATATTTATTTAAGAATTACATTCATTGGAAGCACCAACTTCCATTGTTTTCCAGCTGCAACTAGAAGGAGGCTCCAACCCCCTAGTTTCTCAGGCTACAACCTGAGGGAAGCTCCAACTCCCCAATTCTCTGGCTACAACCAGAAGGAGGCTATAACCCCCTATGTTCTCCTACTACAACCGGAAGGTGGATACAACCACCTATCCTTGCTCCGTCCAATCGCCCTGAAATATAAATGTCAAATGTAGAGAACCTATCATTGTCACTGAATCAACCATTGCCACTGTCAGCCTATACCAATAACCTGTAACAACATGTACCAATCAAACTGCACCAAACAACCTGTACCAATAACCTAAACCAACATGTACCATGCATCAACCTGTACCATCAACAAGTGCATCAACCATGCACCAAACCTGTACAAATAACTTGTCACAACAACCTGTCCAAACAACATGTCTCATCAATCTTATCAACCAAATCAGATCTACCAAGACAAGTATGCTACATCATCCATAAATGATGTGTCAACAATACTACTAACAAGTGCCTCCAACCATGTACCAAGTATGTACCAATCATGCATCAAATGCACATCAACTATGACTCATCAATATGTACCAACATCATCAACTATAAAGATCAAGTATGTGCCAACTCATCAACTACTTGTCTCAACCATGTATCCAACATGTACCTCAACCATATACCAAAGACATACACCAATATAACCATCAAAATTTATCTAACAATTCATCACTCTATCCATAAACTAAATTCCATAAACCCTTACATCAAACCATGAGCCACAACCTCATTGTTATGTAGCCTTAAGCTAAACCAACAACTTCAACAACACATCACAACCAAAAGACCAATACCCATATGCCAAATACCAACAACAAAATACCAACTATATCCCTCAACAAATCTGATATATGCAGCAATACTGATATCCAATACCATCTCAAGAGCTAAAACCTAGCTCACAAAACATACCTCAAACAAGATGTGCCATATCTCTCATAAATAGTCCCTAACCATGTTGTTGCCGCGATTTTTCTGTCGCACTTTTTATGCCGCGATTTTTCTGCCGTGATTTTTCTATCGCACTTTTTCTGCCGTGATTTTTCTATCGCACTTTTTCTGCCACGGTTTTTCTGCCACACTTTTTCTTCCATGATGTTTCTGTCGTGATTTTTTTGCCGCACTTTTTTTGCCACACTTTGCCTACCACACTTTTCCTACGACACTTTTTCTGCTGCAATTTTTCTTTATCAACAATACCTACCCAAATAACCTTTCACAAAAATAGATATTCAATGATATTCAAGTGTGTTTTGAATGAGAGACCCTTGCCTCTTATTTATAATTTTATGTAGCTTCCTCAAGGGGTTACCTTCTAATCATCTTAACCCACTTTCCTTATTTTAGGGTTAACCCACTTATAACCACTTGTCCACTTAACTTAACCACTTTCCATAATTAGTAAGTTCCCCATTAACTTTATGATTTAAATAATTTCTTTTACATCCTCTTTGACTTATAGTACACTCATCACTTCACTTTATTATTTAAATAATTTCTTCTTTGCAAACACTTTGACTACTTTGACCTTTTGGGGCTTCTAGATGACTCATGAGGGTTCTCCAACTTCACATGGTCATAACTCTCTAACCGTGAGGAGTTATGTAATGTTACACATACCATCGGAAATGGCATGACATGCACTATCCATATAGAATAGTTTTACATACAAATATATCAAAACTCATACCATTATCCATCAAACAAACTTGGATCCATTACTCAAACCTTTGTGCTATCGAAATTCACTACCGAACTTTCTTCAAGGGTTGACATCAATGACAACCAACCCAATTAATCAAAATTACAGTGTTTTTTAAATCCAATCTTGATTTACCCCTCAACAAAATAAGAAATAAAAGTTCATTGTTATATTTCCTTATTTCAAGCCTATTCAAATGCTCCTTTAGAGTCTTCTGGTAGATGCAATCACCAACATCTCCCAACAACCATTGACCATTAACTCTAATACCACAATGTCAAAAGTGTCCTCAGACACAATTTTATTAATAAGGGAAAAAATATTACATTTGAGAAATGTGAGGGCTATGGGCAAAACTCCACCTCACATGGAATAAAAAATGGGTTTAAATATATATATATATATATATATATTGTTAACTAGAACTAACTACAACTGACTAAAACTAACTTGGACACCTCACATGAGTGTGAAGGTAACCTTTACATTAATGTTTTATTAAATAAAACATGTATTCACTAACACCTATTTTGGGCCATAATTCCTAATATCTTTTTGCATATAAATCATCCTTTTTGGAGTGTATAGTTTAGACCTTGCAATTTCATATAGCCAACTTTAACAATTTGTCCCTTTGGTTTTATAAGACAATTTTTATTCTTTATGCACATAAGGTAGGTTTCTTTCTAAAATTTCCAGTATAATGTTATAGACAATGTAAAATAACAAGCTTCACCTTATGCAATTTGAACCACTAATTTGGCTCAAAATTGAGACTAGGGCAAACATTTGACTCTGAGGCATTTTTGCATTTAAATTTAGATGAATTCCCAATTCTAGATGCATGAAATCGATTTCACTTGTTCTTCAATTGAACTTTAGATGCATAGGTAAATTTACCATTTATCTAACTCCATCTTAAAACTTATAAAACAATTTTTGAATCTAGATGGAAGCTTGGGCATGCATTTTGATTTTGTCACTTAGTACAGTTTAGACCTTGCAAATCACAAGGAAAAATGTTCCTCTTTTTCACAACTACCCTTTTTAAACTTGAAATTGAAAAATAAATAGTATGAACAAGTCTACTATGATAAACTACATCCCCAACAACTTGCAGAACTCAAATCTAAGGTATAATACAACATTGTGTTACTTTTTTATAACCAATTTGTGCATTTCGAGGGTTTTACTATGTATCTCTTGCCTAATTTTGCACAAAATATTTTTTATGACTAAAAATGCAAAATTGACCTTGTTTTCTCTCGTAACCCACCATCCTCTGATTCATCAAAATGTCTTGAGTCTTTGTGCATATAAATCATCCTCTTTGGAGTGTAAATGTAATACTAATTGTACAAAAAGTTATAAATAATGCAATCATCAATTTGCAACCTAAATCCTAAATTATGGAGCCTTAGCCAACTTTGGGCGTGAAGTTTCATCTAGCCAATTTTAACAATTTGTTTCTTTGGTTTTACAAGGATTTTTTTAGTCTTTATGCACACCAAGTATGTTTATGTCTAAAAATGCTGATATAAGTTTATAAGTAGGTGTAAAATCACAACCTACACCTTTTGCAAGTTGAACCACTCCATTTGGCTCAAAATTGATACTAGGGCATGCATTATACTTTAAGGATTTTTTCCCTTCAAATTTACATGAAATACCAAATCTAGGTTTATTAAAGCAACCTCTCCTATTCTTCAATTGAACTTTATATGCATAGGTAAATTTACCATTTATCTAACTACATCCTATAACTTATAAAACAATTTTTGGAGCTACAGGAAAGCTTAGGCATGCATTTTAATTTTTTCACTTAGTACATCTTAGGCCTTTCAAATTACAAGGCAAAATTTACCTCTTTTTTACAACAACCATCTTTGAAATAAAAAACATGAACAAGTCTACTATGATTAACCACACCCCTAGCAACTTACACAACTCAAATATAAGGTATAATACAACCTTGGGTTACTTTTAAAAAACATATTGTGCATTCCAAGGGTTTTACTATGCATCTCTTGCCTATTTTTGCACAAAAAAGTCTTTTATGACCAAAAATGAAAAATTGACCTTGGTTTCTCTCATAGCCCACCACATTTTGATTAATCAAAATTCCATTAATCTTTGTGCATAGAAATTATCCTTCTTGGAGTGTAAATGCATTTTTAATTGTACAAATACATTATAAATGATGCAATCACCAATTTACAACTTAAATATTGAATTATGGAGCCTTAGTAAACTTTGGGCATGTAGTTTCATATAGCCAACTTCAACAATTTGGCCCTTTGGTTTTACAAGGAAATATTTATCCTTTATTCACATCATGTAGGTTTATGTTTTCAAAATTCCAATATAAGTTTAGAGACATATGTAAAATCACAAACTACACCTTCTCCAAATTGAACCACTCAATTTGGATCAAAATTGAGACTAGGGTATGCATTTTACTCTAAGGCAGTTTTGCCTTCAAATTTACATGAATTACCAAATCAACCTATCTCATTCTTCCATTGAAATTTAGATTACATAAGTAAATTTACAATATATTTAACTCCATCTTACAACCTATAAAACAATGTTTTGAGCTACAAGGGAGCTTGGGTGTGCATTTCAATGTTGTCACTTTTAATAAATGCAAATAGATCTATGGTTAGGTTTAAATCCATCACCATTTATCTTGAGGCTCAACCCACAACTATTGAGCTTAAGGGGGATTTATCCACCCTTGTGACCAAAACCCAACAACAAAGTGCATTATTTGAGTGTTTGTTTTCTTTGGTTACCTAGTGATTTTTGTTTTAAAGATTCAGTGAAATATATTCTACTACAGATAATATTTTATATTTAGTGATAAGGTTCAATTTTCATACGAAATATATATCAGAAACCTCAAGTAAATGAAGTAAATTTTTTGAATTTTCATTAAACATGGATCTTTAAAATTCCATACTGAATCGGGAATTGGCTTAAGCTTGTACCAATTATGTTTGTTTTTTCCCTGCCCAATATTAAGTTAGTTGGTCCTTAATGGAACAAAACTCTAAGCAGTCTATTTACCTTTAGAAACTACAAATTATATGCAACCCTAGTCTTAAAATGTAATATCCAAGTACAATATGCAACCCTACTAGGCATATTCATATACAATAACAATCCAAAACCACAATATTTCACTTCTAGAATCATTAATCTATCATCTATCACTATAAAGCATTTCAAAGTTGTATATGTAACAATACATATTAGTTCAAGCATGTAACACCAAACCAAAATGTATATTTCACCCTTCACCAAATTCCAATATAATGCTATAGACATGTGTAATATCACAAACTATACCTTCTCCAAGTTGAATCACTCCATTTGGGTCAAAATTGAGACTAGGGCATGCATTTTACTCTAAGGCAATTTTTCCTTCAAATTTACATCAAATCCCAAATTTCGGTGCATGAAAGAAACCTCTCATGCTCTCCAATTGTAATTTAATAGATGACATAGGAAAATTTAACATCTATATAAATCCACCTTGAAACTTATAAAACAATTTATGGAGCTACATGGAAGCTTGGGCATGCATTTTAATTTGGTCACTTAGTACAGTTTTGACATTCCAAATTACAAGGAAAACTTTAAATATAATTTGGTCACTTGTAATATAATTTATTTGTTTACTGCCAGTTCACAAAAGTTGTATAGATGGAAATTTCCAATAGTTTCAAATTACAAATCCATTTGGATAAATTAAATATGTTGGAATGTATGGAATTATGGATGACAGATAAATATGTTTCCTCACATAGAGCACTACTTGAGTGTGTGTTATGGGGCATATGGTTAACCAGAAACAAGTTGATTTTTGAAGATAAAGAGGCACAGTTAGGAATACTTGAACATCACATTAGAGTCTCTTATGGGGAAGGAAGGAAGAAACTAAAGAATATTGTGCCAAAATTCCTTCAAGAACTGTTTATAGATCGCACTTAGCCTTGGGGATATTTTTATGGAACATGCTAGGGTACTATGGGAACTTGTGGAGATAGGGCCATTCTTTATCCAGATAATGCAAACTAAGTTTTACTAAATTATGGATTAGGTTTGGGAACAAACAATAGAGCATAACTCTATGCCCGTTGGATCCTACTTAAGGCTGCAATGGATAGGAAGGTTAAGAGGCTATAGGTATTTGATGACTCCAAACTTTTGTTGGACTGGGAAAATGGTAATATTAGCATTTCTAACTTGGAGCTAGGGCCTATTTTCAATAGGATTATGTAAAAGAAATTAGTTTTTGGAGAAGTGTCCTTTGTTCATGTCTACTAAGAATTCAACCACAAAGATGATCAGTTATCAAAGGAAGCACTCATTTTGGAGGAATTTTTTTTCTTATTCATGAGATTAAGGACCATACTCTTATAGATTTGATACTCTTACATGTTTTTTGATGAATGAATTTTTTGTCATGTTTTGATTTTTGTTTATGTAAAGTTAGAGAGAGTTTGTCTCATGGTTTTGTCTTAGCATCAATATGATGTTGTGGAACTATTTATTTAAAGATTGACTTGAATAAGGATGATTGTAAGATTCAAAGTCATAAGGATAGGTGATAGTATTAACAGATAAAGGAAGACTATAAAGGAAATTGATGTTAATGTTAAAAGTAGAAGGGATCTCGTCAATGTGTATTTCATTTCCACTAGAAATATCAATACAATGATATTTTTCTCATAAAAAAAACTTGAAATACAATTTCTTGTACGTAGATTCAGACATTATTATAAATATGCATTAAATATCACTTAAAGATTGCAGATAAACACTAAAAATCACAACAAGAATCACATATAATACAAGTATGAGTCAAAAACATTACTGATCTTCCATTAATTTCTCATAAATATAGAAGGATATTTACATGACAAACATCACAGTTACAATCTCCATTATAAAACTGGGAAAACCGCAATACAGATTTTACAACTTTCTTCTCTCCAAAGATTCTTTCTAGGGAATCTCTAACAAGCTTCTTCTTTGTTACTCTCTACCTACAACCTTACATATTATGTTCCCCATGGGGACCACCTTGACCCATAGGTTTCTTACATAAGTGTATTATAACTAAATTTACATGTATTCATAGTTCCTCGAGCCAGATGTTATAGCTCTGAGGAGATGCTTAGTACTTGAGGCACACTCCACCTTGTTGTAGCCTGTTTTCTGTCATAATAGATATTTATAAGGGTGTTTTATCCAGTCACCAACTTCACACTATGGAGTGGTACTGAATAATATTACAGTGTGAATGGGTACCAAACTTGGTAGTGCACTAAAGAGTCTAATGGAAGATACAAAATGCAGTATGGATATGCAGGGTGCACCACTAGGTGGGAAGAAAGTAGGGGAAGTGATGGTTAATGGTTGATGATGTATTGGGGATGATATTGAGGTAGAGGATTATGGAAGGGATGGACAGGATTTATACAACCATGTATATGTTTACCATATTTATGGTATTTTTTCTAAGCAATTTTCGCAATATCTTATTCCTAGGTCAAACACCTCCAATGCCCATTTGGTCTGACTAATACATAAATATTCCTTCTGGAGAACTACGTTTTCTCCCATATCCTTGTATTGTCGCATTCCCTTGTAAGTGTTGGCATCATTGATTCCTCCGCTCAAGATATTCTCCTTTTCCTTTGGTCTTCCCATTGCTGCTAAAGACTCACCCTTTCTATGTCTTGGGGCATCCTGGACTATTGACGTTTATGCGTCATGCTTCTTCTTGACTGGTGGCACCATACACATATGGGTGCAGTACTAAGATCTTTTATCCGACCACTTAAATCCTTCCCAAGTTTCCTCCATGGTGGAATAGTATAAACATTCTATGTTTAATTGGCATTTTTCACCTAAATATGGTGATCTAAATATGGGTAAAATCACAATTTTATGTTGTTTAACTTGCATTTATGAATGCATAAATGGATTCAATATCCTGAAAAACCCCTGGGCCACTTGAATTATACATATTTAACCACTCAACAAACTATTAATAATGCCATGGACTAGTGTCCCTTCATTATACAAAGGGGTAACTCTGGGACATGGCAGTACTGGTCAGAACCAACCATCATAGGAATTCACTAGTCACGTTAACTAACATCTAAATGCTAAGCCTAAATTGTGGCACATTACCCCTTAATTGGGGCATATTAAATTAGTATTGTTATTTTATTTATGTCGTATTGGGTCAATTAGTTATAATTGTACCTCCTAGTCTCCTATATATACCAATGAGACCTTTTCATTTGGAATCGTCTTGTATTTGTGAATTCATGTAATGAATAAGGAGGTTTCCCCCTCAAAGAGGGTTATTATCTGAATTTATCTCTTTTTCATGGTGTGGAGTACCTGATCTAAGATTTTTATGCTATTTTGATATTTGGTTCTTAACATTTGGTATCGGAGCTAGACAATCCTTGGGACCGGCTTCTTCAAAACATGTCTTCTTGGAATTTTCGCTACAATTTTTTTTTTTCTAGAAGGTTTTGGGATCTAGAATTTATATGGTGTAGAGGAGACATATAGAGATAAATTGGGTCCAAATTTCAGATATTTTTTCGTTATATTTTTTGTGATGCATTCGATTCATGTTAGGTTTTTTTACTAGACTTGAAACTAGTATGAAACCGATCTTCTTGGAATTTTTTCTCCCAATTTTTTTTGGCTTGCTTTTAGGTTCTAAAATTTTTACAGTATGAAGGAGGAATACTGAAGTATATTTTGTAAAAATTTCATCCATTGATTTTCTTTACTCTGAAATTTATTCTCTAAGGAAAACAAGATTTTTGGCTAGTCCATATTTCAGTCTAAAACATGTGTTCTTAGGAAAACTCTTATATATGAAGCTACATACCTTCAAATTGAGTGAGACCTATTCCAATGGTTGGGGTATGGAAAAAAAATTACTATTGCAAATTTCAAGTTCTGAAGTGACTATAGTGACACGCGACAAGCTATACAAGTTTGCTCTTCTGAAAGGGAAAAAATCATGACACCTTGGGAAGGTTATCATAAAATTCTCTTGGAGAATCCAATATTGGTATAACCTGTGGGGTTGGAAAGAAGAAACAACATGCTACCTCAAGATGAAATTGTAGACTCAAAAGGGTTGAAATTGCAGATCTACGATAGAAGAAAGGTTGGCTAGTAGAACAATCTCCAAATCAGGGTTTTAAAAGGTGTGTTTATGTTTTTGGAAATTTTCATATCTTTTGACTACAAGATCCAATTGGGGTGATTCAAAAGGTGGAATAAAGTGGGATAAAAGGAGTATCATATAAATTTGGGAGAATATTAGGGATTTGTAGGTGTAGATGTATTCTGACATATCTAAATGTAGGATTTGTCATTACTTTTCAACGCTACAACCTAAGAACAATGTGGTTCTTCCACGTACCTAGAGTATATCGGAAGGCCCCTTTCGAATGGTTGAAAATTAGATAGAACTACTACATATTTCATCTCCCACGTACTTGGAATATATCGGGATACCCCCTAGAATCCTGAGACCAACCGAGAAAATCACTCGAGGAGACCACTCTCTATTACATGGGTATTTAGATAATACAGCTAAGGGCATGGTCAAGCCTCCTTAGTTACTTCCCTAAGATATTAGGATAAGTACTATTATTGGACCCCACACGTATATCAGAGAGCTATAGCACCTGACACTCCCTTTTCTGTGAGGACCTCTGCTTAAGCCAATTAGGAATTCCTACCTTGCAGTGATACTTGGACAACATGCCACCAAAAAAGGGAAATTATACACCAAATAATCCCACAAACAATCCTACTTGGACTATTAATGAAGGTAAAGAAATGCACAAGGACATAGATGATTTACAAAAGAAGGCAATAAATAAATATGAACTACAAAGGATGATGGATCCAACTGAAGCTAAGCTGGAAGAGATGATGGATACTAATCTAGATGGATTAAAAGGGGAGATTGTGGAAGGGTTGAAAAAGTTTCTAATAGAGAGGCCACCTGAAAGTGACAATGTATCCCATGAAATTCCTGATGAGGACACAAGGAAGATTAATCAAGACTGGAGAAACTCCAGCTTTGGATTGAAGACCAACCACTTTCCTAAGATTGATGTGAGGAAGTTTGTTGGTAAGGATCCAATCACATGGATACTCCAGATGGAGAAATTATTTGATCTACATGATGTGCCACACAGAAAAAAGGTATGAATTGCATCCTTATATTTAGAACCTAATAAATTTTTGTGGTATCAATGGATTTTTTCTTGCAAATCACTTGTCACTTGGACAATTTTCATGGAATAAATGATAGCACGCTATCAGGATACAATGAGAAATACATTCTTTAGCCAACTGATAAATCTCAAGAAAAAGCGTTCAGTTGCGGAGCACATTGAGAAGTTCCAAAGATTGAATATAAAAGTAACGAATATTCCATATGAGCACCAAATTTATGTATTTATAGGAACTTTAAGGGATAACATTAAACATGAGGTTTGCCTTTGGGAACCCAAATCATTGGGGAATTCATTCAGGGTGGTGAGAAACGTTGAAAGTAAAAATATGGCTATGGATACTAGAAGGACCACCCCTAACATATATCGAGAGAATAATGTTCCTTATTATAAACCACCTCAACCTACAAGGTTGACACCTCAACAATTGGAGGAAAGAAAAGAAAACGGTTTATTCTTTAATTGTGACAACAAGTATAGTAAGGGACATAAGTGTGGTGAGAAGAAATTATTCTACATAGATTGTGAAGAGGAAGAAGAAAAAGATCAAGAATAAGAACCATATCAAGATGAAGATGTACAAGATATTTCTTCTGATGATATCACTCCCACCATATCATGTCATGCATTGGCTATAATTAGCACTCCTCAAACCCTCAAGATCGAAGGATATATAAAACAAAAAAAGGTAATAGTGCTAATTGATTCTAGAAGTACTCATAGTTTCATTCACTATAAATTAGCCAAAGCTCTCAATTTCTTCATATATCCAGTGCTAGAGTTTCAAGTAATGATTGCAAACAAAGGAACTATCAATTGCTCAAGAAAATTCCATAAGATCAATATTACTATGGGGGAATATGTAATGAATAGTCCAATGATTTCTATACCCATGGGTGGTGTTGATGTCGTACTAGGGGTCCAAGGGTTACAATCATTGGGAACAATGTCTTTTAATTTTCAAGAACTTTTCATGAAATTTTCAATAGAAGGAAAGGAATTTGAGTTAAAGGGTATCACATGGAAACCCGGTAAGGTGTTAAGTTCTAATGGAATGACAAAATCATTGAAAAAGGGGCATCATGGTGTAGTTGTACAACTATGCTCACTAGATATTCAAACATCTAAGCCATTTATTCCCCTAGATCTCCAAGGGATCATTGATAAGCATTCGAAATTATTTGAAGATATTCCTAGAGGTATTCCTCCCACTCACGATCATGATCATGCGATTCACTTAATTCCTGGGAGTGTTCCTCCTAACATCAGGCCTTACAGATACCCTTATGCCCAAAAGAGTGAAATTGAGCATATGTTTGGAGAAATTTTAGAGGTTGGCATTATTAGACCTAGCCAAATTTCTTACTATGCATCGGTGGTAATGGTACTCAAGAAAGAGGGCTTATAGCGTATGTGTACAGATTATAGAGAGCTCAACAATATCACTTTTAAATATAATTTTCCCATTCCCGTCATTGATGAATTGTTAGATGAACTACATGGAACAATCTACTTCACAAAGTTGGATCTTTGTTCATGGTATCATTAGATTATAATGAATGAAGAAGATATCCCAAAAACAACATTTAGAACTCATTAAGGCCATTATGAATTTTTGGTCATGCCTTTTGGCCTTACGAATGCACATTACACATTCCAAGGGTTGATGAATTCCATTTTCAAGCCATTCCTTCGAAAATTTGTGTTAGTATTTTTTTATGATATACTAATCTACAGAAATTCCTAGGAAGATCATGTTCGACATGTTGAAAGGGTGCTACAACTACTAAAGGAGAAACAAATATATGTCAAAACATCCAAATGTTTCTTTGGGGTGAAGGAGGTAGAGTATTTGGGTCATATTTTATCTCATGAAGGTTTCAAGATATACCCTAACAATATTAAAGCCATGATGGACTGGTCAATTCCCAAAACATTGAAGAATCTTAGAGGATTTTTGGGTTTGACGGGTTACTACCAGAAGTTTGCTCGGAACCATGGAAGAATAGAAACACCTTTAACTTCATTAACTAAGAAGGATGCATTTTCATGGACTCTAGAGGCAACTCAAGCTTTTTAACAACTTAAAGAGGCAATGTGTAAAGATCCTATCTTGACCACACCAAAATTCAAAAAAACCTTTATTGTGGAATGTGATGCATCGGGAAATGGCATTGGTGTTGTTATAATGCAAGAAAGAAGGCCCATTTATTTTGAAAGTAGGCCACTCAAGGGAAAGGACTTACACAAACCTATTTATGAGAAGGAAATGATGAAAATACTACATGCATTTAAGCAATGGCGCCCTCACCTAATAGGTAGGAACTTCAAGGTAAAAACATATCATGACAGTCTTAAATTCTTCTTGGAACAAAGACTATATTAATAAGAGAAACAAAAATGGGTGACCACGATGTTGGGTTATGACTTTGAAATCATCTACAAAAAGGGAAGTAAAATGTTGTGGCAGATGCACTCTCAAGAAAGGATGAAGATGTTGAGGAATTTCTTTGTGATAACTCTATCATTCAACCTGATTGGATAACATAAGGAAGGGATGAATGGAAGAATGATGAAGAAGTGTGGATTCTCATTCAATGGTTGCAATAAGATTCCAGTGCATCTGATACATTTACATGGAAAAATTATTCACTATGGTACATAGATCGTTTATATTTATGTAAGAAATCCTAACTCAAACAAAAGGTACTATTGGAATTGCACACGTCTCTGGTAGGATGGAACTTAGGATTTTTGAAAAACTATCACAAGGTCAAGAGGGAATTTTTTTGGGATGGCATTAATACTGATGTTCAAAGGTTTGTGGAAGAATGTTTGGTTTTCCAACAAAATAAGGTGGAAACAATTAAGACCCCGGGTCTTTTACAACCATTAGTCATTCCAAGTCAGCGCTAGGACGAGGTTTCCATGGATTTCATCACATGGTTACCGAAGTCTAAAGGAAAGAGTGTCATCATGGTGATTGATGATAGACTTACCAAGTACACACACTTTTGTGCACTCTCTCATCCTTTCAAATTTATTACATTTGCTACCTCATTCATGGAGACATTTCAAAAGCTACATGGAAGCCCAAAGATTATTGTAAATGAAAAAAATACCATCTTCACTGGACATTTTTGGACAAAATTGTTTTCTTGTTTGGGTACTTAATTGGCCCATAAATCATCTTATCATCCTCAATCGGATGGAAAAAATGAGATAGTGAAAAAATGTCTGGAAGGCTACCTTCGTTTTTTTGTCTCTGATAAACAAACACAATGGTTCAAATGGTTACCCTTGGCAGAATGGTGGTATAACACGTCCTTTTATACTGCAACAAAAATGACACCATTTATGGTGCTTTATGGATATCACCCATTGTTCATCACTTCTCTAAAATAAAAATCTAAGGTTCAAGAAGTGGAAGATCACATCGAGCATCAACAACAAGTTCTCCAACTCTTAAATGACAACCTGACCATGACACAAAATCACATGAAACAACAAGCAGATCAACATTGTAGTGAAAGAATTTTTTAAGTAGGGGATTGGTTATTTTTAAGAATACAACCATACAAAAACATGTCCCTCAAGAAAACTAAGAAGGAAAATAAATTATCACCGAAGTACTATGGCCCTTATAAGGTGTTGCAAAAGATTGGTACTATGGCATACAAATTGGAACCCCCTGCATCTTCACAAGTACACCCAATTTTCCATGTTTCATGCTTAAAGAAGGTTATAGGTGACAAGATCCCAGTTCAAACTATATTTCCAAAACTTGATGAGGAAGGAAAAATCATATTGGATCCTGAAGCTATCATTGACACAAGAATTTTCCAACTGAGGAATAGATCAATTTCATAGTATCTCATTAAGTGGAAGAAACTACATGTTGAAGATTCCACGTGGGAAGATGAGTCTTGTATACATAAGCATCCAAAACTACTCAAGCATTGAGGACAACACTTGTCTGAAGGGGAGGGGCATGTTAAGCCCTAAATCGTGGCACAATACCCCTTAATTGGGGCATATTACATTAGTATTGTTATTTTATTTATGCCGGATTGGGTCCATTAGTTGTAATTGTACCTCCTAGTCTCCTATAAATAACAAGGAGACCTTTTCATTTGGAATCATCTTGTATTTGTGAATTCATGTGATGTATCAGGAGGTTGCCCCCTGAAAGAGGCTTATTATCTGAATTTCTCTCTTTTTCAAGGCATGGAGTACTTATTCTGAGGTTTTTATGCTATTTTGATATTTGGTTCTTAACACTAACTTGAAATTCTCTCATAGCCTATCTACCAACACAAATGATCTAGGTCAGGTATTGTCTAAACTTCCCACATCATGAAAAATTTTAATCTTCATTATGTTCATCCATTAAACCTTGTAATTTTCAATAATATCTTTGTCCACTCATGTTTAATTTATGTCTTGAGACAATGTGGGCGTAATAATCCAATACTAGAAATTTTTAACCCCCCTAGCTGGCATAATTGACATCTTGATCGAGACAACTCGGGCAGAATAAGATTATGATGGATATTTGTATCCTCGATGGAATAATTAAGGCCCAATTAGGTGCCAAACACACCCATGAGCTGAATACTTTGTTGATATGGAAGTGCCATGTAGGTTCCACAGTGGTAGGCCACAGGGAAATGGTAGGTTACAATGGTGATGTGAATGTTGCAGCGTCGACGGTCTTTCCCGTATGCAGGCAGTTTTATCCAATATAGTGGGCAGTGTAAAACATTGTTTTATTACAAACTATCGAATATGATTTGGAAGTTTGACAAATAACGAACCACATCATAAGTACGACGAATGTTAGGGAACCAAGAAAAAATATAACAAAATTTTGAGAATTAGTGAGTAATTTCCGATGGTAAGATCAATTTTTTTCGTAACGATGGAACATCCCATTGAACTTCAACACTATATGCAGTTGTGTTCCTTGAATTACTAAAGTATGCTAGCTTCATAAAGGATGAGAAGGTTGAGATTCAAATATTTATAAGTGGGCTACCTTATTTCTATAGTGATAATATACATTATGATGAGCCCAAGACATTGGAAGATGCCATAAGGAAAGAAAAGTTTTTTTATGAGAATGATAAAGGAAGGATCTATTTCCAAAAGGATTGGGAAGACAAGAAGAAGGGAAATATGGAGCAAATAAAGTAAGGGTATAAGCCACCATTTTTTTTAAATAGTTCTTAGGGACATCCAACAAAAAATGAACCTTGGATGATAGAATCATTGAGGAAAATGCCAAGACAACATCCCATAAAATGTTGGGGATGTGAAGGAGACCATATGTATAGAGATTTCCCTCACAAAGTATAAAGAAAAAGGATTGTTCACAATATCCAGCAGGATGATACAATTGAAGACATGGGAAGAATCATGCCAAGGATTTATACAACCTTGGAGAACAAGCAAACAAAATACCAATCTCATATGATTGAAGTATATGGTAATATTGATAATCATCCCATAGCCATTTTAATTGATTCTAGAGCTATCCATATTTACATATATCCTAATATTGTTAAAATATTTCATTTTCAAAGAAGAAAACATGGGAAATTGTAGTTGCTTCAGCTATCCATAGGTTCTAAAAGAAGAATCAATGAGTTGGTTAAGGATTGTCCAATGGACATGAATGGACTCACCACAAAGGAAAATTTGAATGTCATACCTTTGGGTTCATATGACTACCTAATTGGTAGAGATTGGTTGGACAAGCATCATGCTATCCTATATTGTTACAACAATGCATTCACTTGTCTTGATGAATAAGGGAAACAAAGGAAATTTTAGGGGATTCCAAGGAGAGTATCTATCAGAGAAATTCCAGCCATGTAGTTGAAGGAGAGTTGTATAAAATGATGAAAAATTTATGCAACCCATATAGAAGAGGTAGCTAAGGATATATTTCCAAGTATTGGATACCATCTAGTCTTGACATATTATGAGGATGTATTTAGAGAGAAATTGGGGTTGCCACCAAAGACAAATATTGATTTCTCCATTGATTTGATTCTTGAAGCTACCCCAACGTCTAAGAATCCTTATAGGATGAGCACACCAAAGATAAAAGAATTGCAAAGGAAGATTGAAGAAATTTTGAAGAAGGGGTATATATTCCCAACTATCTCACCATGGGGTGCTCCAATGCTTTTTGTGAAGAATAAATATGGAACCTTAAGTTTGTGCATTTATTTTAGATATCTAAATAACATTACCATAAAGAAAAAATATCATTTTCCAAGGATTGATGAACTATTTGATTAGCTGAAAGGTGCAAGGATATTTTCTAATATGTACTTGAGGTTAGTTTATCATCAAGTGAGAATCAAAGAAGATGGCATCAACAAGACAACCTTTAGAACAAGGTATGACCATTATGAGTTTGTAGTGGTTCCATTTGGGTTATCAAATGCACCAACTATATTCATGTGCTTGATGAACAATATTTTCATAAATTACTTGCATACGTTTTTCATTGTCTTCTTGGATGACATACTTATCTATTCTAAGTATGAAGAAGAGCATGAGAAACACTTAAGGATGGTGATACATGTGTTAAGGGAGCATAAACAATATGAAAAGTTGAGCAAGTTCTCATTTTACCAGACGCATATCCATTACTCAAGAAATATTATTTTAGAGGAAGGGATATAAATGGATCTAGAAAAGATCGAGGAAATCAGATAATACTAGCACCAAGGAATGTTACAGAGGTTATATCAATCATGGGGATTGTAAGTTATTATATAATATTTTTTGAGCGATTTTCAAATATTACACACCCAAACACTTCTTTGCAAAAGAAGGGTGTGAAATTCGAATGGACCTATGAATGTGAAGGAAGTTTTCAACACTTGAAGAATTTATTGACAAGTGCACCGGTCTTGAATATTGTTGATCCAGATGAAGATTCCATTGTGTGCACTAATGCATGCAATGAATGGCTTGGTGGAGTCCTTACCCAAAATGGGCATGTGATATATGTTGGAGTTACTTCACACACACCTAGGATTTCTTTTTCCTAAGTTTTTTCCTTGTTTATTAGTCATAATTAGTTATTATCCAGTTTCCTATATTTTAGGGGAGAATATTCCACCTGGAGAATATTCTCTTTCAGTTGACACTTCAATTTGACTAGTTGAGTTGAGTTTAGATGTTGCATTGATTTTGTCACCATGCAACATTGGGATCATCACCAACTAATGCACACTTACCTTGGTATCATCACAAGACTAGTGCATTACCCTTGATTTCCTGAGTTAACTCCTCACTACTCTATGTTCAGTCAGTTAACTCAACTAGGTGGCAGTTTACTCCCGTAACTACCTGAGAGACTAGACTAGGTGGGAGTTCACTCTCATAATTGTTGGTGTGTGTACAAATCACTCTATACCACCACTATGGCCCATTTGTTCTCCTCCAGTGTACACTCATTGAGTTATACATAGTATATCATGTGTAAATTATTCATTATTCACAACGGTTAATGAGAATTCTTCTATTCTTTATCTCCTTCTTCTTCTTTCTCAAATTCTCTATGAAAATGTGTGTATTATTGTTTAGCTATATCTATTATGTGTAGTTTCAACACATTTACATGGTATCAGAGCCGACGGGCTGCTAATCAAAAGCTACACCAAAAAAATTTCCAGGTACAAAAGATTGAAGACAGCAGAAAGATGGATCCCCAAAAAGAATTCATTCTTACACCTTACAACTATTTTTCATGGAAGGAGAAAATATCCATACATCTCTGAACCAGAGGGTTTTACAAGTTAACCTTGAATACAGATACAGAACCGAAATCATCCATAGAAAAATCCAAGTACTTAAATCGCATGGATGAGGCTCTCAGAACAATTTGCAATCTTATTTCTCTCGATCTCGTTTTTCACATATCTTCCTGTAAGACTCTCAATGAAGCATAGACCACCTTGGGAGGGCTATTTGGAAAATAGAATGAGATGAGGGGACACATCCTGGAGGTGGATCTTCTCACATTGGATCCAAAAAGCTTCGAAAATATCCAATATTTCTTTACAAAATTCAAGGATTTACTATCGCAACTCAAAGCTTGCGGGGTTGATAAATCGAAGGAGGAGAAACAAATGGTTCTCACCATTATCTCCAAGCTTGGTCCTAAATTATCTATATTCATATCCACATTCCATTCTGTCAGATTTGCCTCTGGAGCCACCTCGAAGATGCCTTCTCTTGAGGACTTTATCGAATCCTTGACACAAGAGCAAACCAAGCTCATCAACATGGGCACAATAAAAGGCCCAAGGGTGCATGCACTCACTGTGCATGATGGAAGCCATAAATATCATAAATATAAAGATAAATATAAATGAAAATCTCATGCACATCCAAAGAAGGAAGGGTACACAAAACCCTTCACCGATGCCTCTGAATCCAAAGGGGAAAAGGGAAGAAAAGGGGAGAAATGCTCATACTGTCACAAAGGATTCCATTCAGAATCCACATGCATGAAAAATCAAATAGATCTAATGTCTCAAATACTTCAAAAAAACAGCCTTGGATATCGCATCCCCGAGGGCGCCAAGAAGAAGAAGCGAGAAGATCTAAATTCCAAGAAAGGAAATTCTAGCCATGCCTTGATTGCTATCAACTGCTCTCTCGATGCTTGCATCGTAAATTTAGGAGCATCACATGACAATGGATGCCTAAAAAGTAGTATATTATTCTTTGAATACATGAAAAGGTCCTCCTATTCTAATGGGGGACAACTCTTATGTCGAAGTCACCAGAAAAGGAAGGATTGAACTCACCAACGGAAGCTTCCAAAATGTGTTTCACGTTACCAAAATTTATGTCAACCTTCTCTCCATGTATCAGATGATGAATTTTGACACCGGAAATAAATATATATTCACACCAAATTCCATGGACATCTATGACATGCAAACCAACTCTAGGGTTGATACCGGTGAGGTAAATCATCAGTCTAGATTGTATACATTTTCTAAATTCATTGAACCTAATTATGCTTTACTGCTTACTCATGCTGATGAAAGTAGTAGGATATCACATGAAAGGTTTGGACATTTGAATTTCATATACATGCAACAACTTAGCAAGAAAATATTGGTTGATGGTCTACCAGACATCCATTTCTCCAAGGGAGTATGTGAGGAATGTGTTCTCGGAAAACACCCTCAAGAGAAATTTGACAAAGGAAAGTCTCGGCGAGCTTCCACACATTTAGATCTGATCCATAGTGACCTTATGGGTCATTTTCTGCATCCATCCATCAACAAAGAGAGGTTTGTTCTCATTTTTGTTGATGATTTCTCACGTTTTACATGGATCTATTTTCTCAAGAAAAAATCTGAGGTCTTTCAACACCTCAAAGATTTTGAAGCCTTGGTTGAGACACAGTCTGGAAAGAAGATCAAATTCCTCCGAAATGATAGCAGGGGAGAGTATGTGAATCATGAGATCCATAATATTTTCCATGAGGTAGGGATTCAGTTGCAACACACAGTTCCCTATACTCCGCAGCAAAACAGAGTTGTTGAGTGGAAAAACAGATCTCTAAAGGTGATGGTGTTGATACTGAGAGGGGGGTGAATCAATATCAAGTACAATTTAAAACCTTTTTCAAATTATACTTAAACTATTCAACTATATCCAATGAGAAATGAACAATGGTATAAGAGTTACACCAATACACCACAATACACCATGCACAATATATGAGAAATAATCAATAGTTATTGTCCAAGGGAAGTAATGATTTCCAAAGGTAGCTACAGCTTCCAAATGTAAAGGGAGGGATAAACCTCCAAGAGGAAGATACAATCCTCCAATATCAAGAGAGATTTGAACTCTCCATCCTTACCCCTTCCTTCCACCCAAGAATATATGAGAG
>ML782511.1:251556-279293 GCA_009831015.1 Picea engelmannii
CGGAAACAACATGATGTATACTATCCATCCATGGGTGTTGTATCTACATGTTCATTTTCCTTCATGTCCAAATACCTTCATCAATCTTGCGGTCCAAAACCCATGACTAGGGTTGACATCAATGACAACAACCAATCTTCCAATGGATGGCATCTTGCATGTTGCATGCAAAGTCACTACCAAAGAGACTATGGGAAGAAGCACTTAATTGTGCAAAATACATCCAAAATAGATCTCCCCATAGATATTTCAAGGATAAGACCCCCTACGAGGCTTGGAGCAGCCTCAAACCAGAAGTGACCCACTTTCACATTTTTGGTTCATGTGCATGGGCCCAGATTCCCTCTGAAAAGAGGAAGGCACTTGATCCATAGAGAATTGAGTGTATTTTTTTTGGATACCCTGACGGTGTGAAGGGATATAGGCTTATTGATCTTCCCTCGAACTGACTCATCATTGAGCGAAGTGTCTAATTCGAGGAAAGTGTCTCGCATGTACCTCAACAGCCTCATGCAGACACCTTCACTCTTCCACCTGTTCGAGATGATGAGCATGCACATGTTGACTCTTGTTCGTATAAGATTTTTTATTCAGAGGACTCAAATGATTCAGATTTAGAGTCAATAGATTCGAATTTAGAGTCAGAGCATCCAAATGCAGTTGTAGAGCCAGAGCAGAGGCCCAAGTGGGAACAGACTACACTTGAGGATACAGGGGATCTCGTTGGTGATCCAACCAATACTAGGAGGATTCAATATGATTTCAAGGAGCCTCATGTTGCAATCACTTCCACTAAACCATTGCCCTCCAGGCATATTTTCTTGGTCTAGTCTTCAGATCCACAGTCTTATGGAGAGGCTGCTGGAAATCCATTTTGGGAATATTCCATGTAGGAGGATTACAACTCCCTCCTCAAGAACCAGACTTGGGTTCTGGTTCCCCTTCCTTTTGGGAGGAAAATTGTCAGATGTAGATGGGTCTACAAGACCAAGAGCACAGTGGATGGATAGATTAGTAGATACAAATCCAAGATTGTTGCCAAAGGATTTCAACAGGTGCATGGTATTGACTATGATGAGACCTTCGCTCCAGTAGCAAATAAGGATTCCATATGATTGTCACTTTCCATTGCAGCAACCAATGGATGGGAAGTCCATCAGATGGACATGAAGAATGAATTTCTTCACGGTGATATCTCAGAGGAGATATACATGGAGAAGCTATAGGGATTTATGCAAGACTCATCTTTGGTTTGTCGACTGAAGAAGTCTCTTTATGGCATCAAGTAGGCTCTGAGGTCATGTTATGCCAAGATGGACTCCTACCTGTTATCACGGAACTTTGTACATTGTAAATCAGACCCGAATGTCTACATGTTCAAGACGGATGATTCAATTCTACTCTTAGTTATGTATGTTGATGATTTGTTGATCACCGATTGCTCAACTTCAGCGATTGTGGCAATCAATAGGATTCTACATGACAAGTTTTTGATGACAGACATGAGTCTGCTACACTTCTTCCTTGGACTCGAGATCAATCAGGATGCATCAGACATCAAACTGTCTTAGGCCAAGTATGCACGAGATCTCCTTGAGAGATTTCACATGACAGACTGCAAGTCTGCTCTGACTCCTTTCCTATTAGGAGTCAAACTTGAGGATGGAGGGGAGACTCCAATAAACACACTATACAGACAACTAGTGGGGAGCTTTTTGTATCTCACACACTCCAAACTAGACCTCTCCTATGCAGTTGGCGCAGTTTCCAGGTTCATGCAAGAGCTACATGAGCTACATTGGAAGGTTGCAAAGCGTATCCTTCGATACATACAAGGCACCATCACCTTTGGGATTCATTATTCAATAGACTCTAAATTATATCTCATCGGGTTTACTGATTTTGATTGGGTTGGTGATAGCACTGATCGCAAGTCCACATCTGGTTACTCACTCAGTCTTGGTTCCAGACCTATCTATTGGTCAAGTAAGAAGCAAGAGGCCATTTCTCTATATTCAGCCGAGGTATAGTACAAAGGGGTAGTTAACATAATCATTCAGGATATGTGGCTACAACATTTTCTCACTGAGTTGGGAATTCAGTTTCATCGATCGATCGTCATCTGGTGTGACAACTAGAGCACTCTGAGGTTCTGCAGTGATCCAGTTCAGAGGCAAAGGACAAAGCACATAGAGATCCACATGCACTAAATATGGGAATTAGTACATGAGGGGATCATCGACTTACAGTTTTTTCCTTCAACAGAATAGACGGTAGACATCTTCACCAAGACCTTCACTGAGCAGAAGTTTCATTCTCTGTGAAGTCGTCTTGGAGTGAAGGACACAGTTTCCTAGAAAATGTAGTTCTTCTTTTTACATACATTGTACCTTGAGGGGGGGGGGGTGAGGGTTCCCATGAGGTTTTCCCTCTTTCCTCACTTTATTTTAGTGTATATTTTGTATTTGGGTACCTAACATGGCCTCGTTTTTGGGACCCATTCTTTATTTTCACCATAGTGATGTTTAGGGGGGGTGTTGGAGTTACTTCACACATACCTAGGATTTCCTAAGGTTTTTCCTTGTTTATTAGTCATAATTAGTCATTATCCAGTCTCTTATATTTTAGGGGAGAATATTCCACCTGGAGAATATTCTCTTTTAGTTGACACTTCAGTTTGACTAGTTGAGTTGAGTTTAGATGTTGCATTGGTTTTGTCACCATACAACATTGGGATCATCACCATCTAATGAACACTTTCCTTGGGATCATCACTAGACTGGCGCATTACCTTGATTTCCTGAGTTAACTCCTCACTACTTTATGTTCAGTCAGTTAACTGAAAACTAGTTGACTAGTTAACTCAACTAGGTGGCAGTTCACTCTCGTAACTGCCTGAGAGACTAGACTAAGTGGAAGTTCACTCCCATAACTGATGGTGTGTGTCCATATCACTCTATACCACCACTATGGTGCATTGGTTCTCCTCCAGTGCGCACTCATTGAGTTATACAGTGTATATCATGTGTAAATTATTCATTATTCACAACTGTTAATGAGAATTATTCTATTCTTTCTCTCCTTCTTCTTCTTTCTCAATTTCTCTCTGCAAATGTGTGTATTATTGTTTAGCTAGATCTATTATGTGAAGGTTCAACACATTTACAATATGTTACGATTCAAGGAAGTTGAAATAACATGAGAGGTATTATTCCACACATGATTTAGATTTGGTAGACATAGTTCATGCCTTCAATATGTGGAGGAATTATGTTATGGGAAAAATATTTGATTTGAGGATAGACCATAGTGGTCTAAAATATTTATTTGGACAACTAACACTAAATTCTAGGAAAATTACATGTAACGTCCCCAACCACCCACGGGCTAGGAAATGCCACTACATTTCTTCTATGTTACCAAACTATAACATACCCAGCCTCCCACAAGAAGGGTTGCCACACCAAGAACACATCTCTTGGCTGATTTGGAAACTCTAATAACATTGAATTAATAAAAAATCATGAAATACACACATGCAATGATAAAGATTCATGCCACAACATAAAATACATGCACAACGTTAACTAGAAAGCATGCATATTATAGGTACAATCTTAGGTATAATAATTTGATACACAGTGGAAATAAATACATAAGCAAAGAAACCATAACAAAGAGGAATTATATTTTATAAAAGAAGACACCAATTGGTTGCATACCAAGGATGTTCCACCCAACCATAGACATTATTGTTCCAAGTCTCAACAACAATGTCACCCCCGAGCCAGGGCTATGAATCCACAAGGATGGTTCTAGAGTGTTACTTGGCTTCCCAAACCAGTCAACACTCAAGCTCTCACAGGATTCTCCAGCACTCACAACAATCCAAGTACCTAGCTCTCTTCTACCCAGCCTGCACCACCCATGAAAATAAACCTCCACCCTTATGTGCCACATAGTCCCTCAGGCAGTCCCTCTCGATTCAGGGCTCCAGTGCAGCTGGTCTAGAATATCCATGCTAGGACTCTCATGACTCACAGTTGTGGTCAAAACTAGTCACGAGACAAAAATATTGGACATGTAGGCCTTAGATCATGGCTAGACTACACCAACAATATCTATAGCCCACAAAACCATGGATTCTCTTCAACAATTTGTCTTCCTCTCCCAAACCCATACATCGAAGTGAGGAAATATGAGTGAATGAAGGGGTGGATGGAGTGCAGACTCCATGAGAGATAATGAACAGTGAAAAAAAAGGGTGAATGAATACGTGAGGTGACCAACAACATCTCCATAATGAGGAACATGAATCAAAGTATTTTCCAATGGGAGAACGAACCAACCAACTAACCAACCAACCCCTCCCACAGACCAGGGATGTGTTTTTGTAATTCGTGGGGATCAAGAACCTCTTGGTCTTCCTTCAAGATATCACGTAACTGATTCCCCCCCGCATTACACACAAAATGGGTATAAAATAAATAATCACTTATCCCCTTAGACCCCACTCTTGTGGAATCATATCCCCCTATAACTCTAGTCCTTGTTTGTCTAGCAACCAACAATATATTTATTATTAATAATGATAAAAAAAATTACATTTCTTAGGCATACTGAAATTTTAATAATTGTTTGGGCACTCTGGCCTCTCAACAATGTAACAATACATTATTTAATATATGGGTACAAAACCCAGGGTGTTACATCCCCTCCCCCTTATTTTGGAACTTTCCTCAGTGCATATACAAAACAAAGATCAAAATCTCAAAATTTATTCAAAAATTTGTGGGTACTCTACCTGCATGGCATATTCATTCTCCCAGGTAACATCTTCAGGATCGTAGCAGGTCCACTAAACTTTTACCATATCTATAACTTGATTCCGGAGCATTTTGACTTTTTTGTCCAGTATTCACACTTGTTGGACCTAAAATTCTCCCTTTGTCTCTACCTGAATCGGATTCCAATCAAAAACATGGTTAGGATCATGTACACATTTATTTAGCAAAGAGACATGAAATACATTATGCACTTTCATGGAAACAAGTAATGCAATCATGTATGCAATTGGCCCTATTCTGTCCAATATCTCAAATGGACCACAATATTTGGATGTCATCTTTGTACAACTGCCCAACTTCAAAGAGATCTTCTTGGTCTTTACTTTCAAAAGCACATCCTCTCCTACTTTAAATTCTCTTGTTTTCATATTCTTGTCGGAATAAACATTTTGTCTATCTTGAGATGCCTTTAAATTCTGCTTAATCTTAACCATCTGGTCTTCCATTTCCTTGAGCAACTTTGGCCCAAGTACCACTCTATCTGTTGGGTTGTCCCAGCTTACTAGAGTACTGCACTTTCTACCATACAAGGCTTCAAATGGGCTCATATTCAATGAATCTTGATACCCATTATTATAGGCAAACTTAACCAAGTGCATGTAATCTTCCCACTTAGATGGCTTATCCATCACTTACATTCTTAACATGTATTCAATTACTCGGTTGACCCTCTCTGTCTTCCCATCTGATTGCAGATGGTATGTTGTGTTAAATTTCAGATTTGTACCAAATCCTTTGAATAATCCCTACCAAAAATTTGAAGTAAACATAGTGTCTCTGTCTGAGACAATTGTCCTAGATATCCCATGCAACCTAGAAATTTCCTTCATGTAAATTTTTGCAATATTAGCTATTGTATAAGTTGTTTTTACAAGAAAAAAATGAGAATCCTTTGTCAATTTATCAACCACTACCATGATTGAATCGTTTTGCATTGTTATTCTAGGCAATTTAGTTATAAATTCAATGGTTATCACTTCCCATTTCTTCTCTGGAATTGGTAATGGTTGTAGCAATCCCACTAGGTGTCTATGGTCAACCTTCACTCTCTGACATTCCATACACCTCGCGATGTAATCAACAACATCCTTTTTCATTTCTGGCCAAAATAATTGGCTTCTTACTGCTGTAATTGTTTTCTGGTAACTGAGATGTCCAACATATGGAACATTATAGCATTTCCTTTAATACCAAATTCCTAAGTTCTCTGAAACTAGGAACATAATTCTATTTTTATGCATAAGTAGTCCATCTTCCGTCATCTCATACTCTTTCACTTTTTGTTGTACATCTCCTTGTTGTAAGATTTCCTTTAGCTATAGGTAATGCTAATCTATAATAAAAACATCTAAAATTCTTCTCTTCAAGTCTAACTAATGCATAATGACAATTGTAGCATGCATGAGATGCACTCTTCTACTAAGTGCATCAACAACTTTATTTTATTTTCCCTTGATATGCTTGATATCAAAGTCATATTCACTGAAGAATTCAAGCCATCTTGTTTTCTCGGCATTCAAAGTTTCCTGCTCAAAAAGATACTTCATACCATTGTGGTCTATTCTTAATTCAAATCTCTTTCCCATGAGATAATGCCTCCACATATTCAATGCATGAACAATGGCAGCAAGCTCCAAGTCATGCATGGCATAGTTCCTCTAATGATCCTTAAGCTTTCTGAACTCATAAAAAATGACATGACCATTTTGAGTGAGGAATCCACCAAGTCCTTCCTTGCACGCATATGTGCATACAAAAAAATTCTCATTTGGGTCAACAATCTTCAAAATAGGTGCACTAGTAAGAAATTCCTTTAGCGAATTAAAATTTTATTCACACTCAGGTGTCCATTCAAATTTAATTCCATTCTTTTTCAAAGAAGTGATGGGATGAGAAATATTAGAGAACCCTGCTATAAATCTTCTGTAGTAACCAACTAACCCCATAAAATACCCGACTTCTAAAACATTCATGGGCGTTGGCCATCCTCTAATGGCCTCAATCTTCTCAGAGTTCACTATTATACCCTGTTCTGAAATAATGTGCCCCAAGTAATGGATATGTTCTTGATAAAAATAACACTTAATCAGTTTGGCATATAACTGATGTTCTCTCAGCACTTGCAATACCAATCTTAGGTGATATTCATGCTCTTCCTTTGACTTAGAATAGACAAGTATGTGATCCAGGAATATTATGACAAAATTATCCAAGTAATTTCTGAATATGTCATTTATTAAGCACATAAAGACAATTGGTGCATTCAAAAATCCAAATGGAACCACTACAAATTCATAGTGCCCATACCTAGTTCTAAAGGTTGTCTTATGGATGTCTTCTTCCTTGATTCTTACCTGATGGTATCCTGATCTCAAGTTTATCATTGAGAATATCTTTGCTCCTCTTAGCTGATCAAAGAGGTCATCAATTCTTGGTAGAGGATACTTGTTCTTTATAGTATTCTTATTCAACTATCAAAATTCAATACACATCATTAAGGTCCCATCTTTCTTTTTAAAAAAGAGTATTGGTGCTCCCCAAGATGAAACACTTAGTCTTATGTACCCTTTCTTTAACAATTCCTCCAACTGAATTTGTAATTCTTTTAACTCTGGTGTGCTCATTCTGTAAGGTGTTTTTGACACCGAGGCAACTCCTGGCACTATATCAATAGAAAAATATATTTCCATTTTTTGTGGCAACCCTGGTATTTCTTGGAATACATCATCAAATTCGTGTAGTATCAAAAAATATTCAAGGCTTGGTCCCTTTTTATTTTTTGGATCCTCCACATGGGTTGCATACAATTGAAACCCTTTTCTGAAACATCTCTTTAGTTGTAAGGCTGAAATATCCCTTATAGAGATGGGTCTTGGAACTCCTTTCACAGTGCTCTGCTTTCCATCTCCATCAAGACATGTAAATGTCTTGCTATGACAGTCTAAGAAAGCATGATTCTTGTCCAACCAATCCATTCCAATTATAATATCATAAGACCCCAATGGTATGATATTTAGATCAACACTATGATTCAAACCATTAAGACTTATGGAACAACTTTTGACCATATCATGGATTCTCCTTTTGGTTCCAGTGGCTAGTTGAACCAAAATTGATTTCCCAATCTTAATTCTCTCCAAATGTAATATATCCACTATTTTAGGATCAATGTAACAATGACTTTCTCCTGAATCAATTAAAATAGAAACAAAATGGTTTATGATCTTACCTTCCACCTTGATCATGTTGGATTAGTATTATTCTTGTCAATCATCTAAGGATGCATAAATCCTTCCCATGTCTTCGACTGTTGTAGCCTATTGGATGTTGTGCACAATCTTCACTATGTCCTTTCTGTGTGGGAATTCCTTGCACAATTGATCTTTTTTGCATCCCCAACACTAGATTGGTGGTCTTCCCCTTTTTCCCAAGGAGTCTTCTTTCTTGGAATCATCCTTATCATACTGATCTTGATGATTTTTATTAGGCTCATTTCTATTGAAAGGAAGTTTGACTCCCTTCCTCCTGTGATCAGACTTCTCCTTCTTCTTTTCCTTCCAATATTTCTGCATGGACTCTATGCCCTGGATTTTCTCATACAGGTATTTATCCTTTCTGATGGCCTCAATCAAGGTCTTGGGCTCATCATACCGAATATTTTCTTTATAAAAGGCCAGAAGTCCACTCAAAAACCTTTGTATATTTAAATTTTCGTCGTTTATAAACCCAACATACTTTAACAACCCAATGAACTTCTTCTCATATTCTTCCATAGTCATGCTTCCCAGCCTAAGTTCAAAGAACTCTTGCATTTTCTTGTGAAAAAAATGATCTGAGAGGTACTCCTTCTGGAAATACTTCTTGAATTGATTCCAAGTGATCCTATTCTCATTAATATGTTCAACTTGCTTTAGTTGATCCCACCACATTGCATCTTTCCCATGCAAGTGGTAGGTGGAAATTATGGCTTCCATATTTGATGAATAGTTGTGTAATTGGAAATATCTCCTAAGTCCAAGAAACCATGCTTCATCATCATATTCCCTTTATCTTTCATCATCAAATGATGGTGTCTTGATCTTTCTCATCTCTCCTTGCAAAATGTCCACGTCATCTCTCCTTCCTTGGTGCCTAATAGGAGACACATGTGGACTACTTAAGGAATAATCAGATGCATAAAACCTTCTTGTTGAGTAAGGAGGTGAATGGTGTCTCTGAGCTCTACTAGCACTTCTAGAATAACCAATTCTTCCATGATCATATCTTCTCTCATGACACCTACCTTCTTCTTCATGCTTTGATCCATTCTTGTCTTGACTTTACAAATGATTTAGGCTCTGTAGCACTCGAAAATTTATCTGAATTTTCTCCCTCATCAACCTCTCGTTGTCTTCCTTGTAGCTATATACTTCTATTTCCAGGCTCTTCATAGTTTCTAGCAATGTTTCTTCCTCCCCTCGGCCCTTACGTCCGTTGGATTTTGTCTCTACATTGCCAATTTGGGTATTTTGGACTTTGACCTATTTATCGTGGTTGGAGGCTCCCTCGCCTTCTTCCATCTCCTCAATACACATTCAGAGCTGGTGTGTGTAAATCCATTAACTCTGCAAAATGTGCAAGTGACCATTTTTTTCAGAATTAAGCATATGAGAAACAAAAATTTTCAATAATGCTACAGATCCTTTCAAATCATGAAGAATTTATACGAATAACACTTCCATGTTGTCCCTAGGCCGATACAGAAATCATTTTTTCATAGGAGCTTCCCTCAAACCACTTGCCCAAGTGACCATGGCTCGAAACCGCGGGCCAAATCCTTCCTGGTTCTTTTCTATGTTAAAAAATACTATATCGGAGATCGTGTGGTTGAGAATCGATTGAGGCATGAGATCGATGGTCAATAGGAAATATGGGACTCCGGGCTTTGGGAGTTTCAGACTGTCCACACCCTCAACTCTTTTAGAGTGCTAAGTCTCTGGACTGTAGGATCTGTTGCCACGTATCCTGTCCCGATCAATTGCTAGGATTCCTTCATAGCTCCGAGATTTGGGGCTTTCCAAAGCACCTTTCCACATATCTCTCAGAGTGCCTAAGTACCGGAGGTCTTCTCCTTCCTCCGCGTATCGCCTCCTGATCAACGGTGGAAATTAAATTTGGCCTTCGGGATTTCTCGACCCAAGTAACTTGTACTCAAAATCTCCAAAGTATCAAGTCTTCAGACCTTGGGATCTTATGCCACGTGTATACTGTAATCAAGGGATGAGAAGGAATCCATCCTTCAGGCCTTTAGGAGTCCTCGACCCCACTTCTTATGCCTTGAATCCTCCAGAGTGCCAAGTCTCTGGACTACGATATTTACCACCACGTGGAAGCAAATAAGGTATGGACACGTGGCCCTATCTGACGGTGACATGTGTCATATAATAATTGGCATGGACAATATTTGGAAAACATGAAACACGGTGACACGTGGAAAGCTTCAAATGTTTCGACATCACCCTGGGTGACATCAGCAGGCCACGTCACCCCAGTGCCTCACGCCTTTAGGGCTTCGGAACTTTGGGAGACATCTCCCCACTACACCACAAATTCCCCGAACGTTGAACTCCCGAATCGACTGATCTGCAGACATGTGTCCCCAACACGAACAGTCTAGATTTACTTTGGGGGTTCAAGACTTCGGAGGTTTATACTTTTGAGCACCACCATACCTCCGAACTATCGAACATTGAACTTATGACCCTTGCTAATATTCATACATGTGTACCTGAACATGGACGGTCCATATTTACTTCGGAGTTCGGAACTTTGGAGTTTTTCTACTGATCCCCGACCATCGGTCATCGACAATCGAAGATTTTATTTGTCCGGGAAAAAGAGAAACTTCACCATAATCTATTGATCCTCAACCATCGTTCGTCAATTATTGGATATTTCCTTGATAGATCTTCAACCCTTCACCCAATTCTTCGACCCCCAACCATCAGTCGTCGGTGATTTTTTTTTGTCGAAGTTCCACACTTAGAACATTTTGAAAAAATCAAATTTGAATCTGGGTCATTAATCTCTCGACCAAGATGATCTTGATCATTGGTTTTCTCCAACTCCCCAACAACCAAAATCAATAAGAACCATCGATGTTCCTCATTTTCCAAATCGTTGAATCAATGCCAACAATTGATTTGGTGATTCCGCCAAACTTTGCAACATTGGAATTGTTTAAAACATTTTCAAGGATGAATCAAGGTCATTGATCCAAGATCAAACACGATCTCGTCCCTCGATTCTCCAAACTCTTTCCAGCAGTACAAAGACCATTAAAACTCAAATTTTCGACCTTCCAAGTCGAATTCAGCTCAACAACTCCACAGATCGAATCTGTTAACTCCTTAGACGATCCCAAAATCATTCAAACTCAGATCCATTAATGAATTTGAGGGGTTTCTCTCAACGCTTCCACCATTTTCCCCAAATTCGCACAGATATATATAAAATATGTAACAACGAATCTTCTTGATTCACACTTGTTCTGGCCCGTAACAGTCTTGTGTTTGAGATAGAATATCTTATACCAATTTGTAACGTCCCCAGCCACCACAGACCGAGAAACGACACTACATTTCTTCTATGTTACCAAATTGTAACATACCCAACCTCCCACAGGAAGGATTGCCACGCCAAGAACACATATCTTAGTTGATTTGGAAACTCTGATAACACTTAATTAATAAATAAGCATGAAATACACATATTCCATGATCAATATTCATAACACAACATAAAAGACATGCATGATATACCATGCACAATGTTAACTAGAAAGCATGCATATTATAGGTACAATATCACGTACAACAATTTGATACACAACATAAATAAATACATAAGCAAAGAAACCATAACAAAGAGCACTTATCTTTTATAAAAGAAGACACCAACTGGCTGCAAACCAAGGATGTTCCACCTAACCTTAGACACTATTGTTCCAAGTCTCAATAGCAATGTCACCTTTGATCCAAGGCTATGAATCCACAAGGATGGTTCCAGAGTGTTACTTGGCTTCCCAAACCAGTCAACACTCAAGCTCTCATAGGCTTCTCCAACACTCACAGCAATCCAAATACCCAGCTCTCTTCTACCCATTCTGCACCACCCAAGAAAATAGACCTCCATCCTTCTCTACCACGCAGTCCCTCAAGCAGTCTCTCTCTATTCAGGGCTCCAGTGCAATTGGTCTAGAATATCCATGTTAGGAATCTCAGGACTCGCAGTTGAGGTAAAAAATGGTCACAACCAAGAATATCAGACATGCAGGCCTCAGATCATGGATGGAATACACTAGCAATCTCTACAACCCACAAAACCATGGCTGCTCTTCATCGGTTCGTCTTCCTTTCCCAATCCCAGACATTGAAGTGAGGAGAGATGAGTGAATGAAGGGATGGATGGAGTGTAGATTCCATGAGAGAGGATGAACAATGAACAAAACAGGTGAATGAATGCGTGAGGTGACCAACAAAAACTCCAAAATGGGGAACGTGAATGAGAGTATTTGTCAATGGGAGAATGAACGAACCAAACAACCAACCAACCAACCAACCCCTCCCACAGACTAGGGACAGGTTTTTGTAATTCATGTGGATCAAGAACCTCTTGGTCTTCCCACAAGACCTCACGTAACTAATTCCCCCACCCATTACACACAAAATGGGTAATATAAAATAAATAGGCACTTATCCCCTTAGCCCCCTCTCTCATGGAATCATAGCCCTCTATAACTCTAGTCCGTGTCCGTCTAGTAACCAGTGATGTATTTATTATTAATAATGATCAAAACATTACATTTTTTAGGAATACTAGCCTTTTAATAATTGTTTGGGCACTCTGGCCTCTCAACAATGTAACAATACATTATTTAATATGGGGGCTCAAAACCCAGGGTGTTACATTACATGGATATAATTGCTCAGTGAGTATGACTTTGAGATAAAGAATATCAAAGTAAAAGAGAACAAAGTATTTTATGCACTCAGTGGGAGGGTGCATGAGATTCATGCTACAACCATTAGCATGTATATTTCAAATTTAAAGATAGAATTTTTTAAGCTTCAAAATCCGATCATTATTATTTGCAAGCAAAAGAAACATTACAAAAAGACAATTTTTAGCAGAAATTTAAATATTATGAGCTAAGAGATGATGGATTCCTCATGTACAAGGGAAAGTTATATGTGATAAAATATCAGGAGCTGAAAAATGTAGTTCTGAGAGAAATTCATAATGTTCCTTATGTTGGGAACCTAGGATATCAAAAAACATTTGCAGCTATAAAGAGACAATATTTTTGGCCAAGTATGAAGAAAGAGGCAGTTGATTATATAACCAGATGTCTAGAATGTAAAAAGGTAAAGGCTAAGCATAGATATCTAGCTGGATTTCAACAACTATTTCCAAATCCTGAGTAGAAATGGGAAGTTGTGACAATTTATTTTATTACCAATCTTCCCAGAATGATGAAGCAACATGATTCCATCATGGTAGTGGTGGATAAATTAACAAAGGCTTCCCATTTTATTCAAGTGAAGCTAACTCAAAAGGTAGCCAACATTGTTGATATTTACATGAGGAAAATTTCCAAGTTACATGGTGTTCCCAAGGAAATTGTTTCTGATAGAGATCCTAAGTTCACATCAAATTTGTATAAGGGGTTATTTAAAGGATTTGGGACAAATTTGAATTTTAGCATGAAAGATCACCTAGAGTTAGGTGGGAAATTAGAGAGGGTCAATCAGGTTATTGAAGATATGTCGAGGATTAATGTGATGGATAAGCCATAAAAACGAGAATACTATATGCATTTAGTAGAATTTTCTTGTAATAATGAGTATCATGCATCTTTAAAGATGAGCCCATTTGAAGAATTGTATGGAAGAAAGTGAAACATGCCAATGAGATGGGACAAACTAGTAGATAGAGCATTGGTTGGGCTAGAATTGCTTAGATAAATGGAAGAGAAAATGGTGAAAATAAAGAAGAATTTAAAGGATGCACAAGATAGACATAGAATTTATGAAGACAAATGAAGTGTTGAGAACACACTTATATTGAGGAGGGGGGGGGGGGGGGGGGGGGCGAGGGGGAGTGAATCAGTATAAGGTTATATTTTTCTTTTTAACATTCATAAACCATAATAAATCAATGACATAAATGTAACAACTAGAAGACACAATATTTAACATGGAAACCCTTTTGGGAGAAAACCACAAAAACTTCTTTTTTTAATTTTGTAAGAACCAACCTACAGTTACAAATGTTTGTAGGTACCAATCTACTAGAGACACCAATTCTCATTGTTGTTTGTAGCCACCGACATACTAGTGAAACCAATCCCCTCTACTATTTGTAGGCACCGACCTACTAGAGACACCAATCCCCATAATTTTTTTTTTATAGGAACCAATCTACTTACAAGTTTACAAGCTCTTCATATGCATTTCCTTCATTGGTCTAGTTGATTCTTCTATCTTTACCAAATATTATATGTTCTTGTTAATTCTTCTTTCTCCAGATATGCTTTGCGCTTGTTATTTTTTCTTTAGCTCTACCTTCACCATATCTTCTTGCTTCTTCTTCTACTTATTCCTTAGATATTCCTTTGCAAGTTTTGTTTGCTAGAATGTCATATCTATTTGCTAGAACACCAGATATGATCTTCGCTAATATGTAATCTTCATTCATTGAATGCTATGCAATCATCACTCCTCAAATAATATGCATAAGAATATTAAATTTTCACCCACACTCTTTATTTCTCACAATACTCTTCTCCTTTTATAATTTTCCCTTATTTCTATATGAAAAGTCATGTTCATTTGAAAAGACACGACTTTTATTAAATAAATAATTAATTTCCCCCTTCTTTACTTTTTTATTAATTTTTCAACATACCATGGGTAAAATACCACCATGGGTTTTAAAACCATGTGCAAATACCATGTGCACTTTTACTCCACTTTCACTTTTACATTTTTTAATCCACTTTCATGTTTACTCCACTTTTATGTAACTTAATTTCTAATGCACTTTCATGTTTTACTCCAATTTTACGTAACTTCATTTATAATCCACTTTCATGTAACTTCATTTATAATCCACTTCTGATTTTTTATTTATTAAAGTCACATTTCCTTTAAATATTTATATGTGAATACTTACTTACCTTTGACATCAATGACAATAATTTATTCAACAATATCCCCGTTTGTCATTGATGGCAACCTTGTATTAAAAAATATGTAATCCTCCAGAAATAGAAAGAATTATTCCTTGTCTACAACTCTCCCCTTATTTGTAATTCTCCTCCCTCTGTCTGTAATTCTCCCCATTTGACATCAATTCCAAAGGAATTCTCCCCCTAAGATGTGATTCTTTATTGACGAGATGAGAGGGATATCATTCCCATCCTATATTTCAGATATTCAAATGTCTCTCTAGGAAAGGGTTTGGTAAAAATATCTGCAACTTGTTCCTTGGTGGCAGTGTATTCCATATTGACACTTTGTTTGGCTACACGTTCTATTAGGAAGTGGTACTTAATGGGGATATGATTCGTATTTGAGTGCATAAAATGATTATTTGAAATTTTGATTGCACTTGTGTTGTCGTAGATGGTTGAGATTGGTTGATCATATTGTATGTTGATATCCTGTAGTGTTTGCTTCATCCAGAGAACTTGTGTGCAACATGTTTCTGTTGAAATATATTCAACTTCTATTGTGGATAGAGACACTAAATATTTTTTCTTACTCAACCAAGACACTAAATTGTTTCCTAGAAGGAATGCTCCTCCACTTGTACTTTTTCTTTCATCAACATTGCTTTCCCAATCTGCATCTGTATATGTTGTTAGAGTAAAATATTCACCTCTTGATTACCATAAGCCGAAGTCCAAGGTTCCCTTTAGATATTTGAATATCATTTTTACTACTTGTAGATGAGTTTCTTTTGGTACAGCTTGAAATCATGCAACCAATCCTACTACTTGCATAATGTATAGCCTTGATGTCAACAAATATAGCAGGATTCTAATCATTGACCTATACAATGTTTTATTTGCTTCTAGAGATTCATCATTTTTTCTCAATTTACAACCTATGACCATGTGTGTGTTGACTAGTGCACATTCTTCCATTCTCAATTTCCTCAATTGTATCTTAAGAAAAATTACATTTTTATCTATCAGCCTTGGAACAAGTTTCCATGTTTCATTATTCTCAATTTGTTTCAACTCTTCTTCCATATCATCAATCCAATTCTTATCTTCACCAACTTCTGTAAAATTCTTAGGCTCTATTTTAGATAACAAGGATAAGTTTACATATTTTGGTGCACTAGCTAGTCTTCTTCTAGTTTAAACTCTCGTATCTTTATCCCCAAGAATTAGATTTTTTGAACGATTCTTTTGTGAAAATATAGATGGTGTATTTGTATCTTGGCATTCTCTTTCTTCTTATTCATTTTCTTCTCCTTCTCCTTATTTTTCTTTTTTGCAGTTTGGTTCATCTACTTGAACAATTACTTGTGTTTTCACCTTTTGGTTCCATGCTTCATCAACTTTTACATTGCCACTCTCTACATTTTTTTGTAATGTTGTATTGTAACGTCTATATGCTTTGTTTCTTGATGAATAACCAAGAAATATACCTTTATCATCTCTAGAATCAATTTTTCACAAATCCTCATCATCTATCTTTATGTGGCACTTGATTCCGAAAACTTTGAAGTATTTAACTATTATTGGTCTATCTTTCCATAATTCATAGGTTGTTTTGTTGTTGTTGACTCTAATTTTCCCTCTATTCAGAATGCAAATTGTGGTGTTGACGGGTTCAACCCAAAACTTGTCTGATAGCTTGGCCTCATTCAACATTGTTCTTTCCATATCTTGTATAGTTCCATTTTTTCTTTCTACCATTCCATTTTTCTATGGTGTTCTTATGGCTGAGAAATGTATTTTTATGTCATGAGTCACAAAATTCTTCAAAACATTTGATATAAACTCACCTCCTCTATCTGATCTCAAACACGTGATTTTCAATTCAATTTCATTTTCAACCAAGGATTTGAATCCTTTGAACTTATCAAGAGCTTCAAATGTTTCTTTCAGGAATGTAACCCATGTCATTCTAGAATAAGCATCAATGAGAAACATGACGTAATTTTAACCTTGTAGAATTTGTGTTCTTGTAGGCCCACAAAGATTTTTATGAACGAGTTTTAATGGCTTCGTTGTTGATTTAAAGCTTTTTCTTGTATATTTTCCATGCTAACATTGCTTGGAGAGAGTGTTTGAAGGTTTAAAAATATTTGACATATCTCTCATTGCTTGTTTTGTGTTTATTTTTACTAGATTATCAAAGTTCATATCACCCATTCTTCTATGCCATAACCATCTTTCATCTGTTTGTCCTATATAACACTTTTCTCCCTAGATCGCATTGAGGATATATTAATTATTTAATGTTCTATATGCACTTGCCACTAATATTCATGATCCTTCCTTCCTTATTTCACAACCTTGAGAATTAAATGTGAGATTGTGTTCTTGGTCACACATTTGACTAACACTAAGAAGATTGTGTTTCATACCATCAACATAAAATACATTTTATGTTTTAGTTTTTCCATTATTCAGACTTAGAGTACCTTTTTCAGTTATCCTTGTGGTAGCATCACACCCAAATGTCACACTTCCTCCATTAACTTATTTCAAGGTGACAAACTTGCTCTTGTCACCTGTCATGTGGCTTGAGAATCCATTGTCAATGCACCATTGGTTTCCTTTTTTTTGAGAATGAAGGGTAGTTTTCACAAGCATGGATTCCTCTTTCTTATGCATCTCTTGTTCAAGCTTCCTTTTACAAAATCCTATGAGTTCTTTCTTTTGCTTGACAAGGGTATCCACATCCTTGTTTTATCTAGGATTTTCCACAAGGTCACTTCTACAAAAACATGCTTTGTGCCCATAGTTTTTTCATTTATAGCATACATTATTGTAATCAAATAAAGGGGAAAATGAATTATAGTTTTTGGTTGAGAATCTATGAGAAGTTATGTCTTTGTTCCATACATGATTATTTCTTGTATGTGTTCTACGATATATTGCTTTATGACCAAAATGATTACAACAAAAGAAATAGCCAAAGAAAGAATTTTGGTATGAATTCATGTGAGGCCCCCTCGGCGGGAAAGATATTTTGAATCTATCCTTGTTTTCCTTAGGAGAAATGCCAACTTTCTGTGGAACATTATTTTCTTTCTTCTTGTTGTCTTCATCACTAATGGAACTTTTGAGTACATCAACATAGCTTTTAGATTTTTCTTCATTTACTTTCTTTGATGGCCCTGTAGATTTTGAATCCTCTTTGGTGGTCATATGACTCTTATCATAACCAAGACCCATCTTAATAAATTGTGGCCTTTAACAATTGATAATATGATCTACGGTTTTGGCACTATTTTCAAACTTCAAGCTTTTTTCAACTGAGCAACTGGATTTTCCAAATCCTTTCTTAATGAAACAATTTCATCTTCTTGCAAATTTCTTCCTTTTCCTTCGCTTGAATTATCACCACTTCTTTTATGCTTATTTCCTCTTCTGATTGAAATTTTAGGCTTATGATAATATTTTTTTATTCTTCAAGGCTTTGTGACATTTTGGATTTTGAATCACGATCCTCTTCTTCATATTTCTGCAGCTTCTCCTTTTGTTTCAAATTCTTTTTCATCAACTTCTTTATTTCTCTAAAGGCACACACGAGTTCTTCTTCAAGATCCACTTCTTCATCTATTTCAACGTTTTCCTCTTCTTTTGAATCCATAATTTCCTTTTCTTCATCAATCGTTGTTTCGATTTCCATAAAGATAGTTTCTTCTCTATCACTACCAAAACTTCTTTCATTGCTTTCTTCAGACTAGTCATTGACCCCTTTTGAGTAGAAGGTATTTTTCTTCTTATAGGAGTTCTTCTTGTTTTCAATTTTGTCTTGTTTGTGGTTATTTCTATGTTGATGATGTTTTCTATTTATGTTATAGTATTCTTCATTATCACTAATTTTGTTTTTCACATATGGAAACTTACCAACACAATTTCCTAATTTTCCACAACTAAGTCATTTAAAGGGAAACTTACATTTGTATTTTACAGATCCCGTTTTGAGTTTTCTCGCAAAATTTGCTTCCTCTGCATCTGATTCGCAACTAGAACAATCACTTGATTTTTTATCTTTGTTATTCATCTTATTTAAGGCTTTTAAATATGCTTCCCTTTTTTATGGTTTTCCTTTTCATTCCTCATTTCATATGTAGTGAGGATCCCATGCAATTGATCCATTGTTAATTTATCTAGATCCTTTATTTCCTCAATGGAAGAAATTTCAACATCAAATATTAAGGGGAGTGACCTCAACACCTTTTGCACAATCATTAGTTCTACAATTGTTTCACCAAGTCCTCTGATGGTGTTGACAATTTCTTCCACATAGAGGAGATAGACTACCACATTTTTTTCTTCTTTCATCTTTAGACTCTCAAACTGTATTTTATGATTTTGGAGCTTATCCTTCTTGACCTTGTCATCATCTTCATGGATATTTTGAATTTTTTCCCAAATTTCTTTCGTTGATTTGCAATGCATTACTTTGACAAAATTTGATTCTGACAATCCACACAAGATGACATTCATGGCTTTTGCGTCATTTTCACTATCATTTTTCTCGGCCATATATATTGGTATACTTGTTGGGATTGTATAACCAGTCAATACCAATTTCCAAGTATTAAACAAAGGGCCAATAGATATGTTCTCATCCTTATACTCTAGAAGTAATAATTTGTTTCATCAAACAAGGAAGCCATGTTTGTAGAGAAACCTTCCTTACCGACCATGTGTGCTCCTGAGATCTACCTTCCAATGGTTAGACTGTTTATGAAGGAATCATATATGATACCAATTATTGAGCACACACTTGTACTGAGGGGGGGTGGGTGAATCAATATAAGTATATCTTTTTTATTTTTAACACTCATAAACCATAGTAAAAAAATCACTTAAATGTAACAACTAGAAGACAAGATATTTAATGTGGAAACCCCTTCAGGAGAAAACCAAAAAAAAATATTTTTACAAGTTTGTAGGCACCAACCTATAGTTACAAATGTTTGTAGGAACCAACCTACTGCAGACACTAATCCCCACTGTTTTTTGTAGGAATTTACCTATTGGAGACATTGATCCCCTCTGTTGTTTGTAGGCACCAATCTACCAAAGAAACCAATCCCCGCAACTATTTGTTTTGTAGGTACCAACCTACTAACAAGTTTACAGGTTATTCATATGCATTTCCTTCACTGGTCTGGTTGATGCTTCTTTATTTACCAAATCTACTATGTGTTCATTATTTCTTCTTTTTCCAGATCTTCTTTATGCTTGCTACTTCTACTTTATCTCTTCCTTCACCAGATCTTCTTGATTCTTCTTCTACTTCTACCTTATATCCGCATTTGCAAGTTTTACTTGCTAGAATTCCATATCTATTTTCTAGAACACCAGATCCAATCTTCGATAATATTCAATCGTCACTCCTTGAATGATATTCAACCGTCTCTCCTCAAATAATATGCACAAGAATATTACATTTTCACCCACACTCTCTATTTCTCACAAACCTCTTCTCCTTTTATACGTTTCCATTAGTTCTATATGAAAAGTCATGTTCATTTGAAAATGTACGATTTTTATTAAATAAACAATTAATTTCCCCCTTTTTTTTTAATTTACTTTTCAATGTACCATGGGTAAAATACCGCCATAGGTTTTAAAACCATGTGCACTTTTACTCCACTTTCACTTTTACCCTTTTTAATCCACTTTAATGTTTATTCCACTTTTACGTAACTTCATTTCTATTGCACATTCATGTTTTACTCCACTTTTACATAACTTCATTTCTAATCCACTTTCACATAAATTCATTTCTAATACACTTCCACTTTTGTATTTATTAAAGTCACATTTACTTTAAATATTTATATGTGAATACTTACTTACCTTTGACATCAATGACAATAATTTACCAATAGAAAGAACACAGAGAATTCAGAGTGGGTGAGCATGTCTTCTTGAAAGTGAAAGATAAGAAGAGTTCATTGGAATTGGGAAGCTTCTCAAAAACTAACAGAAAGATATTGTGGACCATTTGAAATCCTAGAGATGATTCTTCATGTTGCATACATTCTTGCACTACTTGCATCCATGTGCATTCATAATGTTTTCCATGTGTCTTCGCTTAAAAAGTATGTTCCTTATGTTAATCATGTAATTGATTGAAATGTGATCTAGGTGGAGCATGAGGGTGATTTCCAGGTCTAGTCGGTGTGCACATTGGACAAGAAGGTCAAGGTTCTCTGAAATCAAGACATAGAATTGGTAAATTTCTAGTGGACCTACTATGGTCTTGAATATGCTACATGGAAGCATGAGGATTCCATGCAGGAAGAGTACCCACAACATTTTGAAGATGTTTGAAAATTTTGATTGTACATTTATATATAATGCACTGAAGACAATGCATAAATAAGGGGGAGGGGAATGTACTACCCCCAAGATTTATCCCTAGGTTGTAAATGTACATATGTTTTTGTAGGTTGGTGAGCCAGGATATTTTGGTCCAGAGTGCTTCTGTATATATGTTTTGGGCTTGAGTGCTAGTGTGATATTAGACCAAAGAGCCTATATGTTGAAAGGTAGGTGATCCTAACATTGTAAATTGTGATCATACTTAGATATATTAATAAAATAGATCACTATTATAGACCAAGTCATACAAAGAATATGGGGGGATAGGAATCCATGAGAGGGAAAGGCAATAAGACTTGAGGAAAAGGGGATAATTCAAGGGGGCTTAAGCCAAAGGAATATAATAATATATTCATAATTCTTAAATCCTTATGTTATAATTTTTGTTGGGTATGTTTTATATTATTTGGAATACCAACCCCATTCATTTCATTGCGCTAAGTGCGTGGGGAGGTCATGGGGGGATGGGGAATTGGAGGTTTTTTGCATCTGCTTTTAGCGGTTTTTCAACACACGATTTTCATTGATGGTTTTCTAATTCTAGTTAATGAATTAGGGTTGTAGATTAATCTGGGTCAATGAATTGGGAGTTTTAGATGTTGCAAGATCCTATATATATTGTATTGTAAACAATGAAGAAGGATGATGAATAAGATTAGAGGTGCCGATCTAAACATGTTTTCATTTTTCCCGGTTTGGGTTTCCAGGGTAAAATATATGTGTAATGTGTGTGTGTGTCATTGTACATTATTTTTATATTAAGAATTCATTTGTAGTAATTAATTGTACAAGATTACAATCTACAATTTTTATCCTAAATTCCTAAGTGATGGAACAAATTACCAAGTGGAGGAAAAATTAGTTCCTTGAGTGTCATGTGTCAAGATAGGAACATGCAAATACAATGTTGGATTTTAGTGGAAAATCAATTCCATTCTCATTTCATTCCATCATTTTGACCATTGCTTGTGGGGTGTGAGCTAAGGAAATTTTGTAACCATCTTACCTTGTGAACCCTATAAAATCCTAGGTGGATTTGGGTGTACAATTATCCTTTATTTTCCTTTGGGAATGTTGGAGCCATGGAGGGGTGATTTTTTGGAATAGGGTCCCTGAGTGTGAAGCCTAGAGGGTTCCTGGAGACTCCTGAGTGCAAGAAGAGTTCCTGGAGCCATAAGATGCGAGAGGTTGTAGGATGGAACTATTGTTGGAGTTGTTACCTTGGCCTATGCATTGTTATGTTATCTATTAGACCATATCTAGCTTAGGTAGCATTTTCCTTGGCGGAGTCATAACCTCATCTCATGGGTGACCTACTGTTGAGAGTGCTACAACAACATATTTTATGGTTAGGAGGAACATGTAACATCCAGTATCATTGAGCACATTTATACTGACTTATTCTTTGAGGACACTTGCGAATAAGTGATTTGATTATGATACATTATGGTTATAATTTGTATATGATATATATATTATGATGTCATTGTGATTATATGTCAGATTCTAGATGTATTCATGTATCAAAAAGTATTAATGATGAGTTTCCCTGAGCGTGCAAGATACATGATAGGTTGATGATGGCATCAATGGTTTACCTTGGACTCCAGATTGAGTCAAGGAGTGAATTTGTATATGGTTTGAGTATTCGATTTACATGCATGTGATTTATACGATGTTTTTAGTATGGATATTGTGTTTATAGATTATTGACAATGTTTTTGTCAGTGGATGTAGGCTCGAAGAAGCTTGCTAATCCGACTCACATCAGGAGTAAAGATGCCATGCACAAAAACCAAATAGTTGAGGGAGAGGTGTGACAACGTCCCTATCATAGCCCACTAGCACTCCCGTCATGATCTGAACTGTAGGTTAACTATTACCTAGTTTGAGAGGTCCACGATGTTGTGAGGGTGGACTAAGACAGACGCTCACAAAGAATTCTAACGGGTGCACAATAAGGCGAAATCCTTATTCCTTAGAAGCCCTTAGTCTCTCACAAGGTCAACCAAATGGAGTGTTGACTCGAAAGGTCGGACAAACTTCCAAAACCAGTCAAGGGTGAGTGGCACCCTTGGAGTATGGAGGTGCGTCTTCAAGGGCACGTCGCGTAATTAAATGTGAGTCAATAAATCTAGGTGGCCTAGAAAATATGAAATGTTTAAACCTTGTTAAAATAAAATATTAATTACTTAATAAATTATAAACTTAGAATCCTAGCAAGAGTCTAAGCCTAAGTCTAAGACTAAGTCTAAGTCTAAGTTTAAATAAGGGACTAAATAAAAATATTAAATAAATTAAAAAAATTGAGATAAAATCAAACTCTAGGAAAAATGGGAATACAAATTTAAAGGTTGGGTAAATGCATATGTGTGCATGAAATTAATAAAAGGGATTTTTAAAATAGAAAGAAATTAAAACATGAGAGAATAGGTGTAGACATAAAATGGTATCTTGAGACAATCTACTACTAAGTCTAACTAAAAGAAGACTTCTAAACCAACTCAAACTAAGATTTAGTTAGGGGAAACTCATTAAATGGGAATTTGGGGAACTAAGAGACATCTAAGATAAAAAAAAAAAATAGGAACACATTGGGAAACGTGAGGGAAAATGGATTTTAAATAAAATAAAAAGAGAAATTACATGTGAAACCTTGGTAGAGTGTGACACATATGTTAGGTGAATAATCATTTAATTTAATTATTAAAAATGGATTTAATTCATTTTTAATTATTAAAAATGGATTTAATTCATTTTTAATTAAAAATAAATTTTTAATGAATTAATTATTAAAAATGAATTAGTTGTGGATAAATCTTGAATAAATTATGAGTATACGGTTGTTATATTACAACAAAATTGTGCATGTTATAGTATTCGTGGATATATAACGTGATTCAAGGATTTTGTTATAAACAATTATTGAATCCATATCGCTTGTTGTTAAATAGAAACCTCATAATTAACTTGGTAATAGAGTAATTATTATTTGTTCTAGTATATTGTAGATTTGTGTTTTTAAATATTTTAGTGATAAATTGACAATGGATTAAATATCGTTGATGAATAGATAATATAATGTTATGGAAGTTAAGAGTTATGTTTATATTAAGCATATAATATTATTAATTAAAGCATTGGATTGATTAATATGATATTAATCTAGTGATGAATTGTTACATATGTATCATTGTCTTAAAAAAAGGTAGGTCCCAAGGTAAGGTAGGTTCTTAGTTATAAATTATATTATATGTTAATTGGGTAAATATTATATTATATATAATTATGTTAGAATAAATTATATAATGAAGTTCTTCTCATAAAGAAGTCAGTTGCAAGTCACTTATTATTTGTTATCCTTACTTATTGAGAGTTGGACTAGTGATTCATTAATATATATATATATATATATATATATATATATATATATATATATATATATATATATATATATAAGTTACGTTTGGTTGATTATATTTGTCATAAAGGTGTTACAAAACATTTGAGGTTTGTAGCTAATTGGTGTTTTTCATATAATGATAAGTTTTATTTAATGTGTTTTCATGATGATTAATGTGTGTTTATTTATGTTTAATTCTGATGTTCTATAATTGTATATAATATGCATGGAATATATGTTGTTAGGACTATGTAAATGTTTCATATGCAAGGCATATTAATACTATTGGTATAAGAATCTTGGATAGGGATTTGAGTGTGCTATAAAGGGTATCATAGTTTAATATTATATTATATGAGCCTTTAGGAAGGATAGAAGTTATTAATTAATGGCATCATAGTTTTAATAGGCAAGATTTAAATAAATTTCAAAATTTAGTATTTGACAAAAGTCGTATTTTTAGTGGCATATGCCTAGAAGTGAGTCTAGGGTGTGTTACAAGAATAGAAACTCATGAAATAAATTCAAAAATTATTTTCAGCAACAATACTTGTCACGACATTAATATGACAAGAAGATGGAAGAGCTCTTTGAACTCAAGATTGGAAACATGACTATGGAAGAATATGATAATAGAGTTTTATATATTTTGAGGTATGTTGGTTTCATCAAGACGAGAAGGTGAATATTTAGAGGTTTGTGAGTGGAATACCATCATTATATAGTGATAAAATTCAATGTGACAAGCCCAATACCCTACAAGAATCCATAAGAAAAACTAAATATTTGTATGAGTGGAACAAATGTAGGTCATTTTTACAAAAGGATTGGGATGATAAGGAGAAAGAAAGATGGAATAGAGGAAGAATGAATTAAATCTAACATTATTTAGGAACAACCCTCAAGCATACTGGTAAGGGAGGTCAACATAAAGTGAGACAAAGTTTTCATATGATTTTGGGAAAAGACCAAGATAGTAGCCCATTAGGTGTTGGGGCTATGAAGCAAATCACTTGTATAAGGATTTCCCTCAGAAGAGAGAGAGAGAGAGAGGGTGATATAGTAGAAGACATGGGTAGAATAATTTAAAGGATCTATGCAGCCTTGGACAATAAGAAAGAAAAATACTAATATCACATGATTGAAGTAGAAGGTAAGATTGATAATCAACCCATAGCCATTTTAATTTATTCTAGAACTAGTCATAATTATATGGATCCTAATTTGGTTGGGAGATTCAAATTTATGATATGAAAACATGAGAAGTCTTGGTTGGTCCTTCTAGATGTTGGAATACTGAGAGGGGGGGGGGGTGAATCCGTATGAGCACTTTTGTAATATACCAGATATAAAAAGTATGCAGAACAGAAATAAAATGCTAGAAATGGCAGAATAACAGTAATATAACCAGCATAATCTCCATAATAACACAGAAATGATATAAGAATAACAACAAAAATAGAACTTTGATTCAGAAAGCAATGTTCACGGGCCTCTTCGAGGGGGAAACCTCCAATCGAGAAGTGCTCTGTTACAATAATCTCCAAGCTAGGGTTTTCATACCCTCGACCCTTATTTATACTAAATATGTCTATCAAGAGAAGCATCTAGAGGAAGATCCTTCTAGAAGCAGAAGCTTCTATTAGGTCTTCTTACATCCGCCTTATTCTATTTTATTGAAAGGCCTTATTAATATTGACCTTTATTACATCCGAATATATTGATCTACCTATGTGCGGGTTAGGACCCTAACATGTCCACCCCCTTAAAAACAACCTTGTCCTCAAGGCTTGAGATGTGGAAACTACTGCAGAATGGTAGTTGGTTCCCAAGTGGCATATGTTGGAGTTGTTTCCTTCCACTGGACTAGCACTTCCTTGATGGTTCTCTGACGCAGGCGACGCTCATGCTGGTCCAAAACTGCTTCTGGTTGTAGCCAAATGGATCATTCTTCAGCTAACTCGGGAAGGTTGGTTTGAATTTGGCACCTAGTTTCAATCACCTTCTTTAAGCATGAAACATGAAAAATAGGATGTAGCTTCGACTGACTGGGCAGAGCTAACTGATAGGCGACTTGTCCCACATGCTTGAGAACTGTATAAGGACCATAAAATTTGGGCACTAGCTTCTGACAATGTTCGGCCTTGAGGGAAGTTTGCTTGTATGGCTGCAGTCGCAAAAACACCTGATCCCCTTCTGCAAATTGACGTTTAGAGCGACCTTGATCTGCTTGTTGCTTCATGCGATTTTATTCCATGACCAAGTTCTCTTTAAGGGTACGAAGAATATCCTCTCGGACTGTAAGTGTTTGGTCAACCGCCTGGACCTTAGAGGTACCCAGTAAGTATGAGAAAAATGAAGGTGGCTTATGTCCATATACCGCTTCAAAAGGAGTCATGCATGTAGTTGTATGGTAGGAAGTGTTGTACCACCATTCAGCTAGGGGTAACCATTGAGCCCACTGATTTTTCTTTTTAGAGGCAAAACACCTCAGATATGTTTCCAAACACTTGTTGAAAACTTCCATTTGACCATCAGTCTGGGGATGATAAGTTGTGTTGAGATGCAATTGGGTGCCCTGTAGCTTAAACAGTTCTTGCCAAAAAAAAATTGTGAAAGTTGGGTCACGATCAGAAACAATAGAGTGTGGCATGCCATGAAGCTTGAAGACCTAGTCCATGAAAATTTGAGCCACCGTGGATGTAGTAAATGGGTGTTGAAGAGCACAAAAATGAGCATACTTGGAAAGGCGATCCATAACCACCATTATGACTGATTTATTTCTTGATTTGGGTAAGCTGGTAATAAAGTCCATAGAGATATCCTTCCAAATAGCAGGTGGAATCGGAAG
>ML782511.1:286165-303014 GCA_009831015.1 Picea engelmannii
TATATTTTATATATCTGGTATCTTGCAGAAAGGAGGCTACAACCCCCTTTCCTTTCCCTATCCAATCACCCAAAAATATAAATGTAGATAACCTGCCACTACCAATGAATCAATCAACCTGTTATTGATTTGTCACTATCACTACCATAACCCATCACTGTTGTCATGCTTCATCAATTGTTACTATTCAAACCCTTATTCCTCAAACCATCATACCAATATCCACAAGAATGTCCTCCAAAATAAATACTCATGAACTACTGAGACATTTATAGACCCTAACATACACAGTAAACCATACGTCTCAAATTGTAGCTTCCCTAATAGATTTGATCGTCTAAAGTTCAATTTTCTCAACATATCTACGCCCTGTGATCTGTAAACTCACAGTTTTTTGTGCTTTGTCCCACTGTGGCTCACGGATGTCTACGCCCTGTTATCTCTCCAACTCACATATTTATGTGCTTCTCTATGCGTTCACATTTTCCTTCACTAATCCCTGTGGATGCTCGTGCTCTTCTTTCACTACAACTTGTGGATGCCTGCACTCTTCATTCACTGCAACTCATGGATATCCTCAAGAAAAACCTAGAACAATAAGCTCAACTTTGTCCCTTCGGCTCCTGCAACTTCTCTCTTCACTGAAATTTGTTGCCTCATACTCACTGCTTCGGATATGTCAATAGTACCTACCCATAACACTTTACAACAAAGATATTCAATGTGCTCAATAGGTGTTAATAAGAGTCTCTTGAAGTCTTATTTATACTTTTTCAAGTGACTTCCTTTAGAGGCTATCTTGTAATGTTTTTACCCCTTTTCCTTATTTTAGGGCTAACCCACACTCTCTTGTTGCAACCACTTTACCCTTAATTAAATTCTTGTTGCAACTACTTTACCCTTAATGAATGACCTGTAACTACTTGTTGACTTATTGACCTTCTAGGGGATTCTACATCATTCTTCGGGATCCTCCAACTTCACAAGACCATAACTCCTCAACTGTGAGGAACCACATGGTGTTACACCTATCAACAGAAATGGCATGATACATAATATCCACCCATGAATGAGTTACCTACATTTACATTGTCCTTCATGTCCTTTTTTCTTGATCAAATGTGAGTTCCATAACCATAACTTCGGGGGTTCTTGGCTTCATCAAGGTTTGACATCAATGACAACCAATCTTTCAACAATCTCCCCCTTTGGCATTGATGGCAACACTTTGATGCAATACTTCAACATTGATGGCATGGAAATGCATATGTGCATGCTTATGCTCCCCCTGTGACCATCACTCCCTCTGTCTTTCTCTATGTTTTCCTACATCTTCTCATTTTCTCCCCCTTTGACCCCACAAACACCTATCTAATCAAATTTGACTTAGACAAAGCAGACACATGACTCCCATCCTTAGTCACATTCCAGATCCCAGTCAAAATCTAGAATATCATTGTTTATCACTAAACTTTGTTGCTTCATACTCCCTACTTCAGACATGTCAATAGTACCTACCCATAACACTTTACAACACAAATATTCAATGTGCTCATTAGGTGTTAATAAGAGTCTCTTGAAGTCTTATTTATACTTTTTCAAGTGACTTCCTTTAGAGGCTAGCTTGTAATTTTTTTACCCCTTTTCCTTATTTTAGGGATAACCCACACTCTCTTGTTGCAACCACTTTACCCTTAATTAAATTCTTTTTGCAACTACTTTACCCTTAATGAATGAACCGTAACTACTTGTTGACTTATTGACCTTCTAGGGGCTTCTACATCATTCTTTGAGGTCCTCCAACTTCACAAGGCCATAACTCCTCAACTGTGAGGAACCACATGGCTTGACACCTATCAACAAAAATGGCATGATACATAATATCCACTCATGAATGAGTTACTTCCATTTACATTGTCCTTCATTTCCTTTTTTCTCAATCAAATGTGAGTTCCATAACCATACCTTCGGGGGTTCTTGGATTCATCAAGGTTTGACATCAATGACAACCAATCTTTCAACAATATCCCCCTTTGGCATTGATGGAAACACTTTGATGCAATACTTCAACATTGATGGCATGGAAATGCATATGTGCATACTTATTCTCCCCCTGTGACCATCACTCCCTCGGTCTTTCTCTATGTTTCGCATCTTCTCATTCTCTCCCCCTTTGACCCCATAGACACCCATCTAATGACATTTGAATTAGACAGAGAAAACACATGACTCCCATCCTTAGTCACATTCCAGATCCCAGTCAAAATCTAGAATATCATCGTTTATCAATGCATCATTGGTGAAGGAGAATTTACTTGCATAATGTCCAAAACAATATGGAAACAACTCGATTCACCTGAGTTGATCCCCTCCTCCATCACCCTTCACGCTTATGACGGTAGACCATCCCAACCAAAAGGCACGTATCAAAATGTTCTGGTGGAATTAGGTGGTAAGACAATCCTAATAGATATAGAAGTCATAGACGCCCCATTGGATTACAATATCCTTTTCAGCCGAAGCTACATGTACACCATGCAGGTTGTAGCTTCCTTAGTCTTTTGTACCATGCTATTCCCTCACAATGGGAAAATTGTCACCATTAATCAACTAACCTACTATGAACCTAACTAATCAAGACATAATGATAACGTCCTCCTGCTCATCCTCTCAAGAATTGACCTCATACCAATGGAAGATGTCATCCCAGGACTATTTCGTAACCCATCCTTACTAGGGTCATATTCGGGCTACCCCGGTCCCACCCCTGACATAGCCAATTTCTGTATAGTTACCTTAGATGAGGTGGAGATTCATGACACCCCTCCTTTCGAAGACTCATTGAACCATCCTCCTACCCCTCCTCTTACACAAGAGGCACTTCCTGAGGGACTACCCTTAGGAGAATCAATCGAAAACCCACCACCCATGGGTCAAATCCCTATTTGGAAAATGGTGCCACGGGCCCTTACCCAAATACCCTTCTTTTATCCTCCCCCAGGAGTAACAGCATATCAAGTTGTTGCTACCCTCACTTCACCTAATATGGTCATAGCCATCCCTGTATGGTATCTAGAACCACACATCCCACCTCCATGCACATTGTGCACTGCCATTGGACATCCTACCAATATTTTCCCCGCTTTACCTAAGTTGTGTAATCTCATTCCAAAACCCATAAGTGCGCCACTATTACCCACACGAGTAGATCCATCGACCTCCCCGAAACATTCTTCCTCTAAAACCCTTAGTTTGGGAACAATGCACATTTGCATGATCTACTCTTAGTATGGCCATTACACGCACCACTACCCGATGCTCCCTTAATTTAGGGACACCCTAGAAACATTACGCCAAACCACATTACCCATGTCCGCCCCACCCATCCCCTCTGTATCAACAATTACTGACATTCAATATATGTCTACGTCGGTAAATAAGCACATGCAATGCTCTTGCGTTTGATGTTACCAGATGGACCATTACACATATCGAGTCCCTCTCATCATCAAGGGACGAGCACACTAGAGGGCTTCCATCCCACCCATTACACCACCCATACACAACCATATGGACCAAGTTGTGAACAATCCTCATCCTAGAAATTATGATATACCCCCTCCATGACCAAACCTCTATACTTCAAAACCACTTACCATGTGTATTCCACCATGAGGCACAGACTTCCCACAAAACCATCCAAACTCTCTTGTAACACCAATTTATGGGATTCCCCCTCCCCCATACCATTGTACATCCAATTCATATATGGATATTTGGTTCATGATGTCTACTGACGGTCCTCATTCCCCTCCTATAGGTCCATCCACCTCAAAACCGAATGATGATACCCAATCCTCGACCCCACCTCCGTCCATAGATTCCTCACCTATTACCCCCATGAATATCAATACCCCAATCTCACCCATTACAAACTCTTTGTACTCCCTCACCTTTCAATCCAATGAAAACAATCTAGAAGTTCTATGCACACCAGATTACCCATGGGATTCCTTTCATCATCGATCCTTCTTTATGGCCCACAATGCCTTTTGGACATCCTCAAACACCCCTGTCTGTACCATAGAAGCTAAGGATTTCATCCCCTCTAGCCATGTAGACTGGTTCAAAAATCCAATACCCACCCATGGCGCATTTGAACAAGGAAATGTGGAAAATATCTCACCCACAATCAAGATCAACATCTTGGTCAAACCTAATGTCATGGAAGAAATAGCCCTAGGGGACGCATCCTCCCCAGAGGAAATTTCATCATACAAGGCCCTCTTCCAAGAATATTGGGATGTGTTTTCTTGGTCATACACCAAAATTCCAGTGTTAGACCTAACCATTGTTGAACATCGCATTGACACTTGGCTCGATGTTGCCCCTGTTCTCCAAAAGAAATGCTCCCTACACCCTTCCAAATCCATGGAAATCAAAGTCGAGATCAACAAACTACGTACAAATGGATTCATAAACCCCATCACATACACATCTTGGGTGTCCAATCCTATCTCTGTTAATAAAAAACAGGGTACCATTCGGGTTTGAATAGACCTTTGTGACCTCAACCAAGATTTTCCCAAAGATAAATTCTCCACTCCCTTTATCAACTAAGTCATCGATGTACGTGTCGGTTATGAATTCCTTTCCCTCATGGACATATTTTCCAGCTATAACCAAATCCAAATCTGCCATGCATATCAGTACAAAATCGCCTTCACAACCCCTTGGGGCACCTTTTCCTATCGCGTCATTCCCTTCGGACTCAAAAAATAAGTGGCAAATTTCCAACGCTTGATGACATACACCTTCCATGATCTCACTCACATTATTCTTGCCTACTTGGATGACCTCACAGCTTGCTCCAAGAAACGTTCCCGCCACATAAAGGATCTACAAATCATCTTCGAATGTTGTCGAAGATACAACATTCGGCTAAACCCACTTAAATGTTTCTTCTACGTAACTCTAGGTCACCTATTGGGCTTCATCGTATCCCAACAGGGCATTACCATAGACCCCATTAAATTTTAGACAATCAATGAAATCCCCCCTCCGAGGAACTTACGCCAATTGTAGATCCCCCAAGGTAAATACAATTTCTTGCAACGTTTCATCCCTGACTATTCCATTCTCACCCATGGCTTCTTGCAATTACTATGACATGACATTTCATTTCACTGGGACCAACATTCCCAAGCCACCTTTGATTCACTCAAAGAGTCACTAAGGAAATCCCCCTTAATCAATCCTCTAGACTATGATAGGGATTACATACTCTACCTATCCACCTTCGAGGTTTCTTCCACTGGATTCCTCATTCAGGTTGATGATGATCAATGCGAACATGTTATATACTATATCAACAAGAACCTCTCAATACCACCACTCAAATAAAACCATGAGGAGAAGCTATCTCTAGTTGTCATCCTCATAGTTCAAACTTTGTGCCACTATATCTTGCTTCGTACTACTAAATTCATCGCAAACTCCAACCCAATGCATTATCTCTTGAGTCACCTCCAGATCAATGGAAAATTTTCTTCCTGGATCATCATTCTTCAAGACTACGACCTAGAGTGTACCACCCCAAAGAGAAAAAAATCCCTTGTCCTCGTCGAGCTCCTCGTATACTTTCCATATAACTCCTCTAACCCCCCATTCAATGAGGATTTCCCTGATGAGAATTTATTCCTCATATCATCTGAAAACCCATGGTACGACAATATTTTGGTCTATCTCCGAACTCAAAAATTGGGTCCTCATCTTTCTTGGGATGACCATTGGCGTATCCAACACCAAGACTCATGCTACCTCCTCATAGGATATGTTCTCTATCATAGAGGTGTTGACACTCTCCTTCGACGATGCCTCACCCTTGAAGAGGAAGAGAAATTTCTCAATGATTGCCATAATGGCACATGCGGTGGTCACCGATCTGGCATGTCCGCTACACAAAAGATCATTCGAGCAGGTTATTTCTGGCCCACATTGTTTCATGACTACATCCACTCAGCTAAGAGGTTCAACAAATGTCAGTTATATGCACATAAGGCTCAGGTACCCCCTGCTCTCCTACACCCAGTCATCACAGTTGGCCCCTTCTATGAATGGGGCATCAATTTCATGATGTGTAACCCTCTGTCTAGCAATGAACACAATTACATCTTAGTCATCATTGACTACTTCACCAAATGGTTTGAAGTTGTGCCCACATTCAACAACAAGGCTGACACAACGACATGCTTTTTCTTTAACCATGTCATTTCCCACTTCGGGGTTCCCCTACAATTAGTCTCTGACCACAAAAATCACTTTGAAAACAAAGTCTTTGTGGAGCTATCTTCCAAATTGGGCTTTACCCATGAATTTGCCTCACCCTATTACCCACAGTCTAATGGGAAACTCGAAGTAGTGAACAAAGTTCTAAAAACCATGCTTCAACGCACAGTTGAAAAACATAAGACCAATTGGCATCACATGATTTTCTCATCCTTATGGGCGTATCGAATAGCTATCAAAATGGATATCGGTTTCACACCCTTTTACTTAGTCCACGACATCCAGTTTGTACTCCCCATTGAATGCAAAATCCCAATGTTGCACACTGCAATCAAGCTCTTTCCCAACATATTGTCACTTGAGAAACGATTGTTATCCCTTGAATCTCTCAATGAAGATCAACAGGCCTTGTTACAAAACAATGAAGCATCTAAGAAGTAGTCAAAAGCCACCTTTCACCGTCAAGTCAACCTTCAATCTTTTACCGAAGGTGATCTTGTGTTGGCCTACGATATCTCCCACAACGCTCTTGGCCACAGAAAATTTGAGTCCCTTTGGCGGGGACCCTATGTCATCCATCATTTCATTACTAAGGGAGCCTACATTCTGGCTCACCCTAAAGGGGTTACCCTCAAGGACCCAGTCAATGGGTTATACTTGAAGAAAGTTTACCCCTGAGCATAACCATTTTACCTTAGGTTTTCTTGCATTCCTAGTTGTTTTTAGCCTTTGTTTAATGGATTTTTCTCTCTCACTATAAAATCCTAATCATATGTCCTTGTTTTCAACACATGAATCCTTCTTTCACTTATCACATTGGGTACACGGAGGAGCCAGCCATTGGACCCGAAATCTCACTTCAACAGCATGGGTCATTTACACCCTCAACCATGTGTTGCTCCATTCCAACGACACATGCCTCAGCCTTTCCACCAATAACCAAGCTGAATATGTTGTCTTCATTAGTATCCTCTCTTAGGATAATCACCTTCACATTAATTTCCTCGATGTTCTCTTAGATTCTCATCTCATCGTCCACCATCTCAACAACGTGTATCGTGTCTGTGATCCATGTCTTTATCAAAAGTACCTTCAAGTCAAAATTTTGTTACGAAATTTTGAGTATATCACATTTACTCATATTTCCAGAAACCTCAATCAAATGGTAGATCACATGGAGAATCAAGTACTAGATTAGAATTTATCACATTAAACATACATGCCACATTCATCCATCATCAAATAAAACAAGTACACAAACCATATCATAAAAAAATCAGACGCATAAAATATCCAAACGGTTTACTCATATATAGATCATAGATCTCAAATATGTGTTTGATACAAAATTACAACATGCCTTAGCTCCACTTCTAGGCCCTCTCAATCAAACCCTTAGTCTATACAAAATGGGATTTCATAAGACTCTTATACATGGTACAAAATTAGGCGATTCATGTACCATATCACACTATCATCTAGGGTGACCCTAAGTGGGGTACATCCCCACCAACTGGGGGGTCCTCCCTAGGGGGCATATCTCTCACAGGGATCCACCCAATCATGGCGACCCCTGCTACTATTTCACGTCGAATCATGGACTGCCAATGAGGATCCCCGCCAATGCACTACTCCAGGGATCTCGCGTCCTAAATCCATGGCCACAGGTCCTCAGGCACCTCGTCTAGCATGACCTCAAACCATCACCTCAAATCCTCCATCTCTCAGTCTTAGTCCCCCTCCTCACCTCTACCCTGCACCGTTGAAGGGCCCTCCCTAGATTCATGTGATGGACCTGCCACGGGATCATCGTATCGGTGGTGCCTTTTCACCCGCCCCTTTGCAGCTCACTCATCCTCTACACTCTGCATTGCATCAGCCTCTAGGTTTGATTGAGAGGGCCACAAAGACCTGTCTATCAGGCTACCACATCCGCACAATGAAATCCAATAGTGCCTCCTGCAACAAGATCAATGAATAGTCAAAGAATGTCAATAACCTGACATGGGATAGATGTCATCGAATACAGTCATCCTCCCCCGCCATCCTCCACAGAGACTCCTAGTCTCTCTCATGCCATTGAACCAACATCCTCTCACATCGATCTGTAACCTGCATCCAGTCCAACAAATCTATATTAGTTTTCACCATCTAGAAAAACTCCACAAAACAACCCAAAAACCATTTTTTTCTCATGCAACTATTCCTTGAGCAGTCACACACTTTAACACGATTGTTTTGTTAACAGTCACGCACATCAATGTGATTGTTCGCTTAATAATCACACGTCAGTTGCATGACTGAAACTTAGAAAAACATGCACATATGTGCGACGTTTCATATAACAAACACAGATATGTGCATGGTTTTCCTTCAAACATCCACACACATCTATGTGAATTTATTCCAATAACCATGCCCAACCCCACCTCGGACCGCACGACTGAAATTCACCCCGCGCACATGCGTGCACAAGCAATTAATATAGTCATGCACTATGTGTGGCTATATTAATTAAATCTGTGTGCATATGCACGAGAATCTGAAAATCCGTCGCATGTTCCTACTTCCATAACCCTAAAAATGATCATACGACCATCAGTATGGCCCCCACCCCCCCAAAAAAAACACACCTAACCTATGCAAGAGGTTTTGTCATATTACCTAGCTCTCTCACTACCTCAATCTGGGCTCATCTACTCTCGCACAAATCACCAACATCCAATATCACAACTCACAGATCCCCATAGAAACAAGTACAAATGAGGTGGAAATGTGGGCCCCATGCCCATATATACGCCCTTTTGCAAAAATTCCTCACTTTTGTTTCAAAGAATTCGAGATTTGTTTCTCACACCATTCGAACCTCCAAGCTCCAAAATCCCTCACCTTCACAATGACACTCTTGGTTACTCATTTCAGTCTGGAGCCCTGAGGGCCTCTTTTGGCGCCCCGGGTGCAAGTATGCATAACCTGTCCACATTTCATTATCAATCAATTGTTATATATGTTTTATTTTCATATATGTTTCACATCGGGTATTTGGTTTGTATGTATATGTCCTCATTAGCAGCCTCCTTCACACCATCAGTTGTGGGATTCCTTTGGCCCCTTCAGGTATATATTCCAAACTGGCATGAATTCCCTCCCTCTTCTCACAATTTCATTATCCAATCATACCCACTGGCATTCATCCCTACGGTCCCTATGGGCAGTGATGCAACACCCTCACCTCCATCCATTCTGGTGCTGACACTTGCTAACCTTCTCCCCCACATGATTTGTCCCACATATGTTTTCCCTTAAAACACATTGACACTCATGTCAATTAATCCCCCTTAGTATTGGGAGTCCTTGTAGTTTGGCATCTAAGAGAATGAACCTCATACTTATTCTCATCATTTTTCTATCCTACCGATTATGGACTCCCCCATCATATGGTTTTGTTTTTATCAGATGCACCTCTTCATCATCATTTACCCTCCATTTCATCCACCACTACTTGCCCATCTGCAAGCTTATCCTCCATTCATCTACATGGTACAGAAACTATCCAATGGGGCCCCCACCCTCCACCAATATTTACTTGCACCCTCACCGGCCAATCCATACTTCATTAGGGAAGTTGTTTCTGTACATGTACTTTCAACCCCATTATTTATTCATTTGGTAATTGTATAAAGCATCTTTCACTTCTAGCAAGTACAATAGATTTTGGTCATCACAACCGACGATGGTTTTTCTTGGCACACAACAACCCATGTCTCCCTTGGTTGGGTAATTTCACTTTCATCTCCACCTCTACAATATATTTGTACCATGGCCAAATTCCTGCCCATTACAAACATCCATACCCCATATTTTGACCTATATTACATCTCCTTGCAGTCTCACACATTCATCACAGTTTTACCCCATATCTAGTCGTCCCCCTAACACCAAGTCATATTTTACGGTTGCTTCCATCCATCAACATCCCCCAACCAAGGGAAGTCCTTGAATTCCCTATATTCCAAACATTGTTCATTATTATCATCCAATTCACCTTTACCAATACAATTTTTGACACCATTTTGATCAATTGATGCCAAGAAGCTCTTTGCTTCATACAGTCACACCCGCTTCCCTGTCGACATCAATAAAAGGTTCCAGGAAGGTGGAAATATCTTGGTTCTCATCCCAACATTAATGAGTAGTATCGGATGACACAACAAGATTCCTCATTGATTTTTTTTGTCGTTGACCCCCATAACATTTGACTCCAACAAGTTTCATGTTACGATGGGTCTTAATATGCGACCGTTGCATTTTTTAGTCACAACCGAAGACCTCTGAATTTGATCGGCCATCAATTCATATGAGTTGTTCATACCTCGATTCAAAGCCAGTTCAGTCATCAGAACCGACTTTTTTTGTTTTTTACGCCCCCGAGGGCACTACAGATATCTACTTCATCAATATTTTCAGTTATTGTTATCCCTTTATGGTTTCAATACAAAAGCATGGGGCATGCCCACCTTGTTTGTACAAAAAAATTATTTCCTGGAGAATACTTGATACAAATATTTTTGTCCCCTCTCCCTCCAACGAATTTCTCTCACTATCCCTCACTACAAATTTCTCTCATGCTTTTATACAATAGAATCATCACCAAAATAAACGATGATATATTTCGGTTATTCATATGCTCCTAACCTCACACATCATGGGGCATATTTTATCATAGAAAAATTGCTCACCACAAACACAGAAAATGGATATATCCCCTAGCTCCTTTGCCTTCAAAAAAATAAAATGGCACATTAGACTCTTCGGAAACCCCAACCTTCAATTGAAAAATTACCAAACCCTTTCAAAGTACCCAATAAACACTTTTATAGTTATTAAAATGTTGAATTTATACCTTCTTTTGTGAAAAACAAATCCAAAAATAGAAGTAGAAGTTGAGTTGGTTGAAAGGGATTTGAAAGATTGGGCATATGATAAAACTATCTATGCCAAGAAGGAGATGAGAAGGCCTATAGATTATGAGCTATTTTATTTTCTAGGAAATTTTTCTACCAACTATCCCACTTTTCCCAAGAATTATAAAGGTCTTTATGCTTTCCATGCCCTCTAAATTACTATTTACAAAATAGCATTTTTAGCCTCACTAACATGCCACTTATTGTCGCTACCTCTATTTGGATTTATGGGGCATCTTATATATCATACTCTCTTACTAGAACTCCAAGTTTTACTCATATCATATCCAATGTTGTAAAAATCATAAGGATAAACTTCCAAACCTACATTATGAGCATCCTTATCAAGAGAAGAAATCCCTTTATACAAAAGTAAACTCACATTCAATATTTTGAAACTCCTATATAAGCATTCCTAAACCTAAACTACTTGTTGGATAATTTATAGCAGCCCATATAAGTGATATGGTAATATCAAGAAGATTTGACCAGACCAAGACAACAATAAATGGTCATTTCTGGACAACCCCATTACTATTATATTGAGATAGATTGCATCCTCATAGCACCATGAATTGTCTTCAAAAAGAAAAACATTATTATGCCACCCTTCATTTGATGAACCTATTGACTTTATATCCATTATTCTAATGATTTGACAATCATCCAAGCCTTAAACTTACATATTAAGAGTTTATCTAAAAATATAGAAGGGATTTCTCTTTAGAGTTATGAATTGGAGTTTTATACTAGGGATATTTTTTTATCTCTTTATAAAGATCCATTTGTTGTAGATCTTGACCATTTCATAGAGGAACCCACTTGTTCTTAAAATAAGGCCTTATTACTCTCCAAGATTGAATCATTTTCCATCATGTATTGATGGCCTCAAAGGTGTCATTAACATCTTCCTCAAAGAGACCTCAAAGGTGTCATTAACATCATCCTCAAAGAGAGAACACTTCAATTTGTTTACCCTTTCAAAATTGGATCTATAATGCATGGACTAACATGAAAAATACCTATGAAGTGTTGAACAGGAACATTGGGCACATGTTTTCATGGATGGGGCTCCCTTTCTCACTTAATTGTTCTTGCGGGTTCAAATGTGCAAGGTCTCTAGACTAGAAATCTTATCCATCTACGAAGGGAGTTGCATCTCATTTCATATGGAACTTCTAAACAAACAATGATGTATTATAACACACACACGCACACACACACATAGAGAGAGAGAGGGAGAGACATGCATGCATGCAGAGAGAGAGAGAGAGAGAGAGAGAGAGAGAGAGAGAGAGAGAGAGAGAGAGAGTGCTTGGTTTCTTAGACATTTCCACTACATTGTCTTAGGATCCATTCAAATCAAATCTTGAAAGGTTAACAACCTTTATTGAGAACATTAGTTAATATCTCCCTCCATCTAAAAACTTGTAAAATACAATAGATTAGTTATGTTGAGGCTCTGAGGTGGCTCAATTAGATTCATATTTCCTAGCCTATATAGAATATTAAAAATACACTATTTTGGGGGCTTCTTTTTTGTAAAATCCTTCAATAGTCAACATTAAGTTGTGCATGGCTAAGAATTCACAAATAGAGTGTTTCTTGGGTCATTCATTTTTTCTCTCTTGGATAAATTAGTATTTCTTATGTGGAAATATATGGCCTTCTTAATGGGAAATAGTCAAAGCACATTAATAAAAAGACAACAATCAATAATCCTCTAAAATATCTCAAATTTGGCTTCTTTTAATCTTTCAATATGTTTTTGCAACTAATGTAACCATCTCTTTAGCACTAATTGCATTGAATAATTCTTCATATATATAAATGTAAATCATTGGAAAGGATTTGCATCTTATTTCATCTGGAACTTCTAAACAAATAATGATGTATCATAACACACACATATAGAGATACTAAAATTAAAAAAATTTGATCTTAGTGGAGGTTAATCATCATCATCATAATCATCATATATATATAGAAACATAAAAAAATATATATAATTAAAAAATGAAATATTTTAATATTTATTAATTTAATATAACAACCACATAAATTCAAAATAGATCATTATCACTATTGTATATGATTAAAATGATGATTTATAGATTTTATATATCATCGTAATCAGGCGGAAAGATGACATTGATTCCACAGAAAATGATGGTGTGCTCAAGAAAACATTGGGATCCATTAGCTGCAACGCCACATCTATAGCAAAATGTTGTGCTACACCTGGAAGGCCACAAAAAAAATTAATATTAAAATATAATTAAAAAAATATATGATTAGAGAGAAATATATTTTTGATATTATAATTCATGAAAAAAATTACTGTAATTTTTTTTTGGATAAGAACTGTGTGGAGTTTTTGAAACTTCAATGTTTCGAGTGGATGCTTGACCCATGATGAATGCACAAGTCTCTGATGATGAGTGGAATGTCTACTAGAATCAAAACCTTGAACATTTCAAAAATTCCTCACAATTTTAATTCAAATTTTTTTTACAGCATTATAACTAACTATGAAAACCTGCATTCTCAAAAAATATATATTCAAAATGAACTACAAAATATGTATATATAAAATAGATCATATCTGTCTCTCGATTATTAAGGTTCTTTGTGTGGCCTATATCCCTTTTCCTGTTATCCCTCATTTTATTAGGGTGCTTCGTCTGTTCTATCTTTCTCTCTAGGTGAAGGAGAAAGACCTCCATGCCTCCAATCCTTGTTCGTTCATTGATACATATTCGATTATGTTTAAAGTTTGATTTCCGGAAATAATTCCACAATTAAATCCTACAGTCTATTTACTGAATTTGATGAGGGTATCATATGTTTTTATTTACATACAGGTTCTATTTCCATAGTAGAGGATTCCTTAAGGGATGATTCCATAATTTATGTGTAATTATTCGATAGTTAAGAGGACTATATATTCATGAATTCGAACAGCCTGTGTCTAGGTTATTGCATGCATACCAACTTTAATGATCCCACTATAACAATAACCAATTCGTCCAACAGAGGCAGAATACTGAATATTTAGATATAGAAAAAGACTTACAACAATTATACAATCATTAAAACAGATACTAGAACTCATTTCCTTTTAGCTATAACATGTACAGTACATCCAATATAAAATCATTCAGACAGATAGGGATTAGAGTATCATATCTGAACTAACTCGCGGGGAAACAAAGGGAACAACAACGTTCCTCCCAACCGTAGAACCGAGCAGCCACGATCACTTGCCCGATCCACCCCCTAGCCTGACCATGAGTCCATAAGGGTGAACTTGAAAATCCCTCTACATCATTGTCCTTCAATTCAGTAATTCCCCCTTGCCTCACACTCCTCTAGTGTTCATAACAACAAATGGAAAAAAGGGAATCAATAGTCTCTTTCCCAGCATACTTGGCAGCGTCCTACCTCCTCACATATGCCTATTTGTTATTTGCCTAGGTCTTTTTTCCCTCCCTTGGGAATTTTCGCAGCTTCCTAAATCCCTGATTTTCAGGGGTTGCCAATGGCCAAATCACTAATTTTCCACTTGTAAAAATCAGCCTAGGGGTAGTTCCAACATGTTCCCCACTCATGGAGTCATGGTCAACTACTTTTAACATGGTTGTTCCATTTGTCCTCCTGCAATAAATATAAAATATTATGTTTTTAAACAAGTGTCATTGTCAAACAGTTAGTTGGGTCAAGTCAAATCTCTGCCCAACAGTCATAATTATTTATTACAATTAACAAATTCAAAATTCGAAATTGCCATAAATGGAAAAAAAATTCCAAATTTGAATTTACTAAAAACGGAAATAAATTTCCAGCAATTTAAATTTTCAAAATATTTTTTATTTTGGGGACGTCACAGTTATGATATAAAATGAATTATCTGGGCCATTCTTCCACTCACATCTATGATATCTTGGAAGAGAATCTGCCCTAAAAAAGGTAAGACATCAATGATGAGCTATCTAGACTATTCTTCTCAAGCAAGGAAGAATAATTGTCTTGATTTCTGAGCCTAGACTATTCCACACCCTAGACCATTCCTCTGACACTAAACAAAGTGTAACCTGGAGAGAATGACTCTTCCTTAAGGAATGCTTATCCCTGATTGTTGAACCTGGACCATTCCCCACCCTGGGACATTCCTCCGACACTAAACAAAGTGCAACCTGGAGAGAATGAATCTGCCCTAAGGAATGACTGTCCGAACCATTTCCCATGTTAACGACAAGAGGAAATGTTTGTCTTGCACCAACCTTCAAAATGAACCATTCCTCATGTTAACCACAATGAGAAATCGTTGTCCGGCGATGTGGGCCAATCTTCTTGAGTAACCCTCAAGAAGAGAGACTACCCTAGACCACTCCCCATGTTAACCACAATGGGAAGTCGATGTCTATGGTACATCAACAATATGGACCATTTTCTGAACTAGAAAATGTCTTTCCATCAAAAATCTCAATCCACTTTTCGAACTGGAAAGAATCTGCTCATCTTGGACCATTTTTCGAACCAAAAAAATGACTGTCCATCAATCAATAATACATCAGTGCTCCCTCCCAACCTGGGATTCATCTCTTCCTTTTTCAATAAGGAAGTCGTCTCCACAAGCTCCAGCTTGAGTACGCAAACTCTTTCATCTTGAACAGAAGCTTTATCAAAATTTCTTCTTATCTACTCATCTGTGGAGATATGTATTAAAGAACCACTTTCTCCTTTCTGGACTTCATCACAGATAATGTAATGCTTGATTTCAAATGTACTTCGGTCTGGGACACTGGTCTTCTTTAAAGGATTCATGTAGTTCTGATCAATAAAGTATATCATTGTTGGAAAACTAAAACATATCCATGTGACACTTCTTCTGTCATCATGAGATCTGATCTTCTGAGTGATCATCTTGATACAATATCTTTGTTATAGAAAATATTCACCATGCTTTTGCTGTGCACTGGAGGTTCTCCACCAAGTTATCTTCTTCTATCTGCATACAAGGGTCTCTTTCTGGTATGCCTCAAAGTCTTGAGGTTTCTCTTCATATGCTCTTTGTTCAATTTCTCTAGAGAACATTCTTTGCGTTCATCTGATGTAGAACTCCAACCCATGGATATTACGGATGATATAAATACTCATGTAGAGGTATGTCTAGTTTACTAGAACAAGTAATCGTCATAGTCTTCTCCCTCCATATGGGAGAACCTCTAGTTTTGGATCTTGCAATGCTTGCATATATACACTGTTCTCCATCACAACTTTCAATTCCTCTGCTTGATTTATTTTAGTGAGTTCATATCAGGCTGGTAATCTTGTGATTCTTAATGACTGGTTGTTATAACTTCTCTTTCTTTCTTGGAATCTTCATGTTCTTCCTAATGTTTTTCTTTAGCTCTTGGTTCCATGGAATTTCTTATAGATTCCATGCCCTAAAGATTTCATTTCTTTCTTTCATCATAGGATCACGGATGTGGATGGACAACCAAGGATACTTTAAGGATTTTCTTCGAAGAAGTCTTCTTCTGCGGTTGAACTGAACACGTACTGTCTTTCATGGTTTCTACCATGGATATATA
>ML782511.1:325985-337421 GCA_009831015.1 Picea engelmannii
CTTTTGAGGGAGCGCTACCTATTCTGGGCAGTTGTTAAGCTGTTGAGATGAATGGGGGAAGCATATTTTCATTCTTGGAAGGCAGTTGGATTCGAATCCCTAGTCCAGCCATGATCTTAGGGCAGATCCTCAACTGAAGGAGGCAAATCCTGAACTTCCCCAAGGATATCTCAAGTGGTTAAAGCCTCTCCAAGGCTATATAAACAAGATTTCTAATGGTGAAAGAGGAATGGGAAATGGAGAATTACACCAAACTTATGATCTCATAAGTGGTGTTGGATCTGATTGGGGAAGAATTGCTAGCATGAAACCTATGATCTCATAGGAAACACAGAGTCAACCAAAAGAGAGTGATCAGTGAATCTGTTGTTATCCAGGTTGTGTATCTTTCGAGCAAGGGTTAGACGAAGGGGACTCAACGAATCTGTCACATTCGCATCTACGATTGTAAGTATTGTTGTCATTATTCTCATCAATATGACACGCTTGGCCTGTTTCTTTCTAGTTTGTGTCTGATGTTACATGAACTTATCATTGATAGATAGATATGTTTTCAAGCTAATGTCAATAGAGTAGGAAGTGGTCGTATCTTGTTTTTCTACAGGACTCAACGAGGAGCAAAGGATCAGAGCTCAACTCGGAGCGTGCAGGGACAAACGTAGATAAAGAGGTACTTCTATTCTCCTTCCTTCTCATGTGTTAGTTTGAATAGATTTGAAAGGAAGTCAGTGTCCACGTTAATCATTTTCTGTCTTAGAGTTAGGGTCAAGCTCTTTGAGGCAAGCTACCTGTCCGCAGGGAGATTTTCCTACAACACAGTGATCATTGGATCACCCATCCTGAATTCCCGATGACCGTCAGATCTGAATACAGATAGGAAGAACGTGCAAAAGAGGAGAACAAATATCAAACGTTGGATCTGAGCGTGAGTACTGACCATCGTTGGATTCATAAGAAGGAGCACGATCTTTAAGTACAATATGAAGTGGGCTTACAAAGTCCTGAAATTAGGAGGGTTGTCCATCGTCGAGGAGTACATGTAGCGAGGGATTAACATTTTGTTGACTGGAATGTCAAAGGAAGGCAGTGCTCTAACCTTCCAACTCGTGATATGCGAAATCGCGATAAGATAAGGATCGTTGATCCAAGAGGGACATGTGGAAATAGATCAGAGCATGACAAAGGTTTCGGATACCGAGAGTTGGAGGAGTCAAGGAAGAAACTCACGGCAGGAACTCGCGATATGCGAGATCATGAAAAGATCTGGACCGTCGAATCATCAAGATTGTGGACCGTTGATCTAACTCCATTTTGGAGTTTCGGAAACCGGGAGTTGGAGGTGTCAAAGACACTCACGACAAGAATGATGAAACATGAAATCACGAAGCACCTTTTGGCACAGCCTATGGTCATTGTTGGTGGTCATATGAGGGGAAGGAGCTAGTGGAGCTAAGCTCCATTTCGACGATTGCAACATGAAGAGTCAATAATCTTCACCACAGGATTCCCAAATTTTTGAATTACGAAGCACTTTGTGGATAAGCGCCAGGTCACCGCCAGTGGTCATGTGAGAGGGAGGAGCTAGTGGAGCTAAGCTCCTTTTCGGAGATCGCAACATGAAGATTCAAGACTCTTCACCTCTGGATTGTCAAAATGCGAAATGCGAAAACCCCTTTTTGTGTAGGATATGGTCACCGTCGGTGATCATATGAGAAGGTGGAGCTAGCGGAGCTAAGCTCTTTTTTGGCGATCGCAACTTGGAGTGTCGAGACCCTTCGACACAGGATTTCCGAAATGAAAAATGTGAAAGGCATTCTGATTAGGCCCATGGTCATAGCCAGTGGGCATATGGAGTAGGTGTGAGATCCATCATTGGTAATCCAACGGTGCAGGTTAATCAGGAATATGATCGAAGGGTCATCATTTATTTTCATGATTAATAAGTTCAGTTACAATTCAGTTACAAAATCGAATCACGGTTCTTGATCGGTTGGTGATACAGTTGCTGAGAATTTTTTGTCTTTGCCCAAGGAGATTCGAGGTGTAACTGATGAGGCTGATGAGTATAAAAGGCGAGATGCAGTGACTGTGTAAGGTTGGTTGTTCTAACTGAAACAATGAGATGAACTGTAAGAAGGGTAAAATGAAAGAATGGAGACCATGAGATAAAACTTAGAGATGAGTAGCAGTCACCAAACAGATAGAAGCAAGAGAAAAATAGCAGAATAGCATGTAGCAGAGTAGAAATGCAGAACATTTTTTGAACCAGAGAAGAATTGCAGAATAGTTAAGAAGGGGTAAGAATTGAAATACATGTATTGTTTGTTTGTCAATCGATTATGAATAATTAGGGAGGAAGAGTGGTGCTAGGGAGGATTGTGGTCTATGATATTCAATTTGGTGCTTGAATATTGGAAGTTGTATCTTTCGTCTAGTTGTGCCTAGAAAAATAGGGTGGCAGGGTGGTGCTCGGGAAAACATAGAGTTTTATGTATACAAGTTGGTGCTTGTATAAATCCAGTTGGTGTTGGAATATTTAGGAAGTCAGTGCTTCCTTCTAGTGGGTACTAGAGAAACCATAGATTTAGTGCTCTCAACAAGTTGGAGCTTGTAAAACAGAGGTAGTAGCCTCACTTTGAGTTGGTGCTCAAACATAAATGATGTACAGAACTTAAAAGACTAGCTATCATTTCGAAGAAGAAGAGGTTTTCTCCCTTTATGGGTTTCCTCGTGAAAATATGTCTCTATGTATATCTTATGTTTGATTGATGCTCTTATTTATTTTGTTCATATGATGTATAATATTGATGGTCACTTGATTAAAGATTAAAAATGGTTTAATAGACTTAAAATTGTTTAAGCACAGTAACAACCGATTCACCCCCCCTCTCAGTTGTCTTAGTAATTTCAATAGTCATTGGTTCGTGAACATGTTCTTCATATGATTTCATCCAAATCATGAATCTCATGCTTTGTACCTTGTGATGAATGATGAGAGATAGCTTAATGCTCTCATTTCAGCGAGTCTCCTTCCATCGAATTCAGATCATCTATTCTGGAAACGAGACCTAGATTCCTATGAGTACCTTGAGTCTTGCAGTCATTAGTGGTAGGTTCTCTCTCCATCGACAGTTGGGAATACATCAATGTCTCCTGATCAATGGATTATTCAAGTGTTCTACCCCAACTCCTTTATTCACACTTGTGAGAATGTACTCAGTGCCTTGATACCTACTTTCATCATCGGTAGGTTGTATCGCATTTGTTAACGGTATACCTCAATGACCGGTAATCAAACGATGTCTCATTATGGTCGACCTCAACTCCTTTATTCACGTGATGTATACTTGCACCTTTGGCAGATTGTGTAGAAGACTTGAAGACATCAGTATTTGGCCGCAGATTTCCTGAGATGTTGCTTCCTTTTCATTGGACCAGTACATATATGACTTTAATGATCATGGGAGATCAGATTGTACTCCATTGTATACAGATATCTTCAGATTTATTTTGAGACTGGTTCTACTGGGCCTTGTTCATGACTATGAAATCCTTTGGCATGTAACTGCATTTGTATTTTCCTATTCATGGCCACAGACAATTGTTTGGTATATTTTCACATGGATATTCAGTGTAATTCAAATTGGCAGCCATGTATGCAAAGTCATTGCAGAATGTAATGAGAAACTAGTTCTTCTAGTTGGTTCCTCGTCACTCCACTTCTGGTTTTTTATAATGTATTTTTTCCATTGCAGATACTCCTCTAACCTCACACATTAGGGGGAATCTATTATAGCAAGATTTTCCTTACCCTATGCAATCTTGCACAGAAGGGACTTTTTCATTTCCCTATGCAGACTTTTCATCCCTTTTTGCAAATCCCAGAGCTAAAAATACATTTTTTCCACATATACGCACCTTGCCTACTATACAACATGTGTATACATAGATTGCACCACTACAGCCATGTACATTGGGATTTGTATGAAAAAATGAAAAATGGTGTCAGGTTTCCATGTCATGATAGGAGATCAATGATACTTGGCCTTCCATATACTGGAAACATTCTAAATCATCCCTTCATTTACACTTGAAGGCTATAAATGGGCCAATTCTGAGCTATGGAAAGAGGGGAAAAAAATTCAACTTTGAGAGCAAAGTTACTCTGGAGGAATTATTCACTTCACATCGAGTCTGCATCCCTTCGTCCTTTAAGTATGAACACAGTGTTCAGCCCCCAAGCTCTTCCCTTATTGGTTGAGAACTTCATTGTCTCTCTTCTATGAGCTTGCCTTTGGTGGAGGATTGAAGTGGTGGAGGCCCAACTGGAAGGAACTTAGTTTCTCAGTTTCGAACCATGCCGACACAAAAGTCTGTAACTTATTCACTTATGTTGATCATATATTAATATAAATACTCTGTTCCCATCCAATTGGTATCTTGCAAATATTTGAATTATTATTCCATGGGCATATTTGTTATGTATATTAATGGATTATTCTATTGAATGTGCTAGCATCATATATTATCACCATATGCTTTCTTTGCTTGGTTGTTGAGGATTAGTTGCAAGTATATTTATTTGGGTTGAGTTCTCGACAGTGGACTTCATCGAACGTTTGGACGAGGTAGGCCTTTTATCTTGTCTTGCTATCATATTCATTTATATAGCATACTTGAGAATAGAGTTGATTTCTAGAGTCATTTCCGTCTATTGTGGTTTTCCCCTAGCCATAGAGAGATTTTATTCGTAACACTTTATCACAAAGATCACATCAGACTTCTAGGGATTTTCTAATCCTAAATACCTCAACCTGTCCAAAAATAATATTTCAGGAGCTCTGTCAAACAACATTGGCATTTTGGTGCACTATCAAGGCTTGATTTGTCATGGAACAAACTCTTGGGTTCTATTATGTAGGCTCTTGGGTCTTAACAGTTCTTCATTCTCTTAATCTCATCCACAATTTGTTCAATGGTGGCATTCCCCAAGAATTTTTTTTCTTTAAAATCCCTTGTTTGGTTGGATCTTTCCCCCAACCAATTGACAGGTAGGATTCCTTAGGGATTGAGCCAATTTATTCCAAAACATAGGACATTAGGTCTTGCAAAAAATCAACTAGTAAGCCGAATCAAGGATTTCACTTTTCCTAGGTACCAGATATAACCTTTCTGAATATATAAAAGATATGTTTATAGTTCCTTTACATCCATTTCCTATTATAACTTCTTTGAGGATAGTAGACCTCAACAATAATACATTCACTAGGCCTACAAATCCTGAATTGTTGGCTCTTTTTGATATATCAGTACTGAGACTAAACACGCAAAACTAGAATAGGCGAAGGAATATACCATGTAATAGGTTTTAATCTAATTTGCAATGCTACATAAGAATATATTCACTAAGTGATGATAGATGACACTTCATTGATAACATAAGATGAATTTTTAGACATTATTCTTTCTCAATATACACCATGACCATGGAACAATTTACATAGGGTACAATAGCCACAAAATACACAACATATCCATCCTTTCATGAGTCTTCAACATGGAAATATATATGAGTAGAACTAAAGAAATTCACTAAATTATCAATGTTTGTTTGCTCAACAATTTCATCCTTATTTCAAATGTATATCACATCATATCATTAATAAAAAATGTCATTGGAGCCTGAGATAACACTGGTCCATGGGTGGACCAACAAGGAGTAGGGGTACACTTGTAAATCAAGAAGATTCATGTCAATCGAGATATGTCTATTGAAACAATGGGACTGGTAGGTCTAAGAGAGGATGGGTGTGGAGAAAAAGGCAGTCTCTAGACATTAACATATAATAATTTTGTACACAAAAATATTTAAAGTCGATATGCCCACATAGTACATGCCTTACAATAAAAGCTATAAATAAAGAACACTTCCATTTCTCAACACCACACAACAACTCATAGAGTGGCATTAAAGATGTTGATGAGTAGCAAGAAAACATGGAAAATTAATGGTATTATGAGTAAGAGTAAGTTGACAGAGATTATTTCATTGTACCAGTGGTAGAATGTTTGAGAGGGTATCAAACCTTTTATACTTCATATGAAGAAAACATAATTTTAGATCCCATCCAAAATTGAATAAACTTAACAATTTTTAGGATTTTGTTCTTTTAGGACTAGAGTCTATCATTTCTAATTCTTTGTGACCTTAACTCATAATGTAGTCATGTGTAACACAACCCATAACTCATTTTTGGGCATATGTCACCAAAACTCATCCTATGTCACATATAGAAAAATTTTAAATGTATTTTCCTCATTTATTAATACTATGATACCATTAATTAATTAATTACAACCTTGCTAAAGGCTCACATCACCATATTTTAAGCTCTAATACAAATTCGTGACACACACATACCCATGTCTAGGCTCTAATACAAACAATACTAATATGCCCTACATATGAAACAATTATGCAGTCCCAATAACATATGGTTCCATGGATAATTATAAAAAAATATAGAATAACACAATTAAGCATATATAAACACACATTATTCAGCATAAAACACATAACACAAAAATTTCATTTTTATAAAGGCACAAACTAGCTACAGACCTTAGACATTCCACCCAACCATATACATTAGTTGTCTAGAACTCTCAAAAGTATGTCACCCGCAATATGGGGCTATGACTCCACTAGGGAAAAGGATACCTAATTCAACCAAGATCTCACAATCAACACCAACAATGGCTAGACCAATGTACCAAACTAGTCCAACAACAATTCCAACCTACAACCTCTCATTCCCCATCATCCTACGCAACCCAAGGAAGTGAACCCCCTTCTATAATCGAGTCTCCATTCACCTTCCACGCCTCACACTATTTAAGAAAATACACATGAAACACATAATGGATGCACATGGATGCAAGCAATGCAAGCATGTATACAATAGGACCAATCCTCTCTAGGATTTCCAATGGTTCAAAATATATTGCTACCAATTTTGGGAAGCTTCCCAATTTCAATGAACTCTTTTTAGTCTTCACTTTCAAGAATAAATGCTCGCCCACTTTGAATTCTTTGTGTGTCCTACCTTTTTACACATAATTTTTTTGTTTTTCTTATGCAAAATTTAAAAAAAAAAAAAAATCACCATCTTTTCTTCCATTTTCCTGAGCAAATATGGCCCAATGATGGCTCTATCAGTAGGGTTGTCCCAACTCCCAAGTGTGTTGCACCTTTTTCCATATAATGTTTAAAATGGGATCATCTTCAAAGATGCATGATACCAATTATTGTAAGAAAATTCAACTCAATGCAGATAAACTTCCCATTTTTATGGATTATCCATCACATACATCCTTATCATATCCTCAATCACTCTATTGACCCTCTCTATTTTCCCATCTAACTCTAAGTGATATGTTGTACTAAAATTTAAATTTTTCCCAAATCCTTTAAATAATACCTTCCAAAAATTTGATGTGAACTTGGGATCTTTATTAGAAAAAATTACATATGTAGCCTAGCAATTTTCCTCATGTAAATCTATGCAATGTTGGTTTCCTTGTGAGTTAGTTTCACTAGAATAAAATGAGTATCCTTGGTTAATTTATCCACCACTACCATGATGGAATCATGTTGCCTTACATTCTTGGGCAGTTTAGTAATCAAATCAACTATAACAACTTCCCATTTCCAGTCAAGAATGGGTAATGGTTATAAAAATCCAGCTAGATTCCTATGCTCATCATTTACCTTTTGACACTCTAAAATATTGGCTATATAATAGCCACCTCTTTCTTCATACCTAGCCAAAAGTATTGGCCCTTTACAACTACAATTGTTTTCTAATATCCTGGGTGCCCAACATAAGGCACATTGTGCATTTATCTTGGCACTATATTTTTCAAATCTTGAGACTTAGGAAAATACACTTTTCCCCTTATAAATTACATTGTTGTAATAATTCCTTTACTTGTTTATAATGTTGATATGAATTTGCAACTTCCAAAATAATGTCTTTTAAATCAGACATGTACATGCTAATGGATGTAACATGCATCTCATGCACTCTCCTATTGAGTGCATCAACCACTTTATTTTCCTTTCCTTTAATATTCTTTACATCGAAATCATATTCACTGAGGAATTACAACCATCTAACTTGTCTTGCATTCAATATTGGCTTTCCAAACAAATATTTTAGACCAATATGGTTTGTCCTCAGCTTAAATAATTTTCCCATGAGAATGGTTCCACATCTTGGTAGTTTCTCTATAGTTTTTTGGGTCCCAAACTTCCAAGGTTGTTTTGAGGCCCTAAATGACATTTTTTTTGGTGCAACAATGCCTAGAATGTACGTAAAGGCAAATGCTAGGATGAATGGAATGTTTAATTCTCAACTAGACCTTTTCGACAGGGTATCGAGCAACCCAAACGGAGATCATATGAAAACGTTGTGCCCCCAGGAAGTTGACGTATCAACTAACCACATCGGGGCCCACAAACCTTTTGGTGTTTCATCTCCTGGGGTTAGGATTTTTTATGTTTAGGGTTTTCTCATTGATGCTTTATATTAAAAGGCATTTCAATCCTCTTTTTAATCATCTTCTTGTGAATGAGCATAGCTGACACATCTTTGTCTTTAGGGATAAGCTACCACCATTCTAGATGGTGTGTGTGCTTTGCATTTTATAGTATTTTGTATTCTACAAAGTCATTAATAGATTATGATTTTAACTATATTACTATGTTTCTTGCCATATCTCTATGTTTCCTTGTTATATCTCTTCCTTCATGTCATTCTCAATATAATCCAGATAAGTGGTATCATAGAAATCTTATCTTTTGTGTTTCTGTGTGTATGTCCCTAATGAGGTCAGGTTATCGAGAGTTGGGTCTCAAATTGGTTGAGCTTGGCAAAGAACACTCACACCAGCCCAAGCATTCCCCACGTCAGAAGAAAAGAGATATGACAGATTAGGAGATCCTATCAAACCATTTCTCAAGGAATCCCTCACTTGACAAAGGAATGAGATGATGGATAATTTCGTCGATATCCTTCGATGGTTTCCAATAACAACGAAGGCACCTTCAACCAGAAATCACTTCGAAGGTGTGATGCTCTTTAAGGTACACTTTAACTTTAATATTCCTTTATTTTAAGGTCATATAGATGCTGACACTTTGGAAAATGGCTAAGTCTACTAGAGGGTTATTTATTTGTCCAAAGTTTTTCCAACAATGAAAAAATCACCTTCACACTCCTTAAATCCCTTCCCCATGTAAGATATCAGTGGTAGACATACTATGAGAAATGTGTCGGATATGAGTCTACAATTTTTGGGCCAGGACCTACTTGGGTGGATTTTTTTTATGCCCTCGAGGTGAAACACAACCCAATTGGAAACTATGATGATCAGTACATGAGATGGACAACTCTACGTCAAGAGAGAGACCAGATAGTGTCAGAGTACACCAACATCTTCCATACCTTCCGAAAAAAGTTGGGTATTAAATAATCTGAGTGAAACCTAGTCCTGAAGTACCATAGTGGCATACATAAGTACATCCAAACATACATGGATTTCCTGGACATATCCTCACTGGGAGACGTTTACCAATATGATGTCAATATTGAGTAGAAGTTCAAGAAAAAAAATATGCAATATTTCAATTATGCAAACTCATCGCATCATAAGCATAGTAAATTTGGCCCTAACTCCTAGATAAAAGGACAGATCAAGGATGGCCAACCCCAAGACAACCATTCCAATCCACAATAAAAGAAGGGTAACAAGAAGTAAAATAAGGACACTAGAAAGTGGTGTGACTTCCACAAAATATCATGGCACAACATTGATGAATGTCACTCCCAATAGTCATTGTTGGATGAGACAAAATCCTTATAGTCAAATGTCGACTCAAAATATTATTCAAAAACAGATAAGGGAAAATGGATCACTAACATAGAACCTAGTGTCACCATTGCTACCACAAAATTCCAGCTAGAGGAACCTAAGGAGACTAAAGAAGGGGAGCGCCTATTTCACTCACAAATGTAGGTGAAGGGGAACCCCCTCCATTTCATTGTTGACAAAAATAACCGGAAGAACCTAATATCAGTTGAGGCCATAAATAGGTTGAACCTAAGAATGGCCCCAAATATTCAGCCATACACCATTGGTTGGCTCAGTCAGGGATGAGACATCTGTGTCAACCATCAATGTTGCTTGCCCTATGGTATAAACTCTTCAAAGATAAGGTACTTTGTAATGTTTCCTCCTTTTAATTTTGCGATGTTATTTTAGGACAACCATATATATGGAAGAGTCATGTTGTTTATGAATCTAGGCCCCATAGTGTCATTATTAGTTTGGGAGGTCAACTCTATAAGGTGGTCTCTTAGACTGGGATATTTTTTCTCTTTATGGTTCGATCGAAAGGTGAACAAAAGGTCACTGCAGCCACCAAAACCTATGGATGAGGTCTCTCTACAAAACAACAATAGATGGAGAATATAGTATAACAACACAAAGACATATTTTCCTCACCTACTAGGGTGCCTCTGTAATTTCAAGTAAAGAACTCAATTGATTTAACACCCGATGCTCATTTTCCTAATGTCCATGTATACATGTGTTATTTTATGGAGAATTAAGAAATCAAACGACAGATCCAAGAGATAATTTTGAAGGGCCACGTCAAACCAAGCTCCTCACCTTGCAGGAGCCCAATTGTTTTGGTACAAAATAAGGATGGGACATGGTGACTTTGTATTGATTACATATCCCTGAACAATATCAAAGTCAAGAAATAGTACCGAATCCCCCAGATTGACGATCTTCTCGATCAACTCAAAGGTGCCAATTTTTTTAGTAAGATTGATATGAATTCAGGATGTTGAAAAGTCAACAAGAAACATGTGTCTAATTTATTTTTCCCTTAAATAAATTGGACAATAAATATTAATCTATTATCTCATTTATAACTGAGTGATTTGGAGTTGTAACAGAACTATAAGTGTAGTTAAGTGAGTTAAGCTCAGTTGTACTAGTTGTAACTAAACTTGCACTAGTGAGAGTTCAATGAATTAATTATTCATTAATTCACAATCAGTGAACTCATGTGCAACTGAAGATTCACCACGGTTAACTACATGCATGTCAGATCCATTGGAGACCCAGTTGAGATAACAGGTGAAAGGGACAGTTTGGATAACAGTTGTGGTTTGATCACACATGCAGTGGATATGCTTCTGAGCATGTGAAAACTAGGCAATTTGAGTTGTGAGAATTATAATTGCAAGGATTTGTGCAGAGGAGGCAAGTTGTATGGACATAGGAATTGGCACATGTATTTGTTGATTTGTGTATGACAGTGTGAGATGATTGTATTGTACTGAGAGCTCTTGGATTAGA
>ML782512.1:3336-14785 GCA_009831015.1 Picea engelmannii
CAACAGGTTTCAGTTCAGTTCCATTCGCAATGTTCCAGACACCATAGCCCTCCATGAGCGTCTGCATCTTGAATTTCCAGTTAATGAAGTTCGAGCCATCTAACTTGTTGGCTTCGTTGAGGTAGGTCTCTGCCAGCGGATTCGTCATCGCTGCAATTTAGTTTATGCAAGAAAATCACCAAGGATATGCAAATTTTTGTCGAGTGTTGAGCAGTCTGTCGCTTTGCCTTTCGAATCCACTGATCCAACTATATTTCTATTGTCAACTTAAATCATGCATGCATCCACCTTAATATCAAAAATCTCCCTCTTCACCTCTTTATAAAATATATCCACTATGAATAAAAATTCACTTTAAAATAATAACCTCCAAAATAAACTTCACCTCTCTTATTTAATAAAAAAAATCCACTTCAAAAATGTCCACTTTAATAAACTTCAATCCTTCACATACATTCACTTTTAAATATCCACTTTAAATTAAAAAAAAAAAACTTATAACTCCCTCTACCATTTTCACCTCACACTTTAGTAATAAAAAAATAACTCCTTCATGATTAAAACTCTTTCCTTTCCCTCTTTTTCAAAGCTCCCTAAACCTCATGCTCAAACAAAATGTATGAATAAAAACAACAAACTCACGCTTTGATTGAATGCAGCGACCACTCATGGGTAAATCTCAATCCATGAAAATATTGAACCACTAATGGACGCGCGGAGTGGACTGCCTCCGACCTCCGTTTCCTCCTCTTTGGACGAGCAACCACTGTAATTCTACCAGCTCACACTTTCCCTGCACTCCTCCCAAGCTCGTGCTTCAATCTCACAACGAGTCTCACACAACAAAGAGATGGGGCGTCTCTCTCTCCCGTCGGCGCACGCAGCAAAATTTCTCATGCATGGAAATTCACAAGTAAACTCACGCAGTCGCTCACGCATGCAAATCTGCAATTAAACTCACGACTTACTTGACTGCGGGGAGTTCACAGTTCTCACACCTCACGATTTATTGGACTGCGGGGAGTTCGCAGCTCTCGATTACTCCGACTGCGGGAATGTCCAAATAGTTCCGCACTGTAATGCTATCTTGGCCTGCGAGAATTTTTTCGTTTTCTTTGCGCGAGAAGGACAAGTAGTATGCCCCCGCACCCTACCATAGGAGGGACCTGCAAACTTCAAGAATTTTCGCACTTCTCCCTGTGGCGCTGATACCAAGATAAAATATACAAGCAAAACAACACGGTGAGGCTACGCTCACTTCTCTATTATTCAATGAAGACATATTACATCTTTATATAGGAAAAGACTCTCCCGAGTCGGTTACATGCAAACCAAAGATGATTGGACTCTTAATTAAGAACTGACTCTTAACACGCCTACAACTGACTCTTATAACTGGCGCTTATAACTAGCGCTTTCTCCATTATTTCTAGGTACTGCAAAGAGTATTCTCATTATTATTGATATTGTATTCATAGGATCAATCCCCATTGTGGATTGATCAAGTCGGATATTGTAATAGGACCAAATCCCCTTTTGCGGATTGGTCAACAAACAATTATAATAGGCAGAATAAGAAGTCGGCCCCAACAGTTAATAAGAAGACCCAGAAATATAATAAAGGTGGGTTTACCCACCTAGATTGAGAATTTGGCCCTGCCAGTGAAGAGACACTTCACACGTGCCAGAAATTGTATAAATAAAGGAGGCTAGCGCCTCATTTGAACAGAACTCACTTGCTCAGTTTGAGAGACAAGTTCTGATCTGTTACCTGCAAAGGAGAGAGAGAATGGCGCATATCTTGGAGAGGAATTTTTGTTTTAGCATAGAGATCTCTTGGCATTGTATTGGCTATCTATATTAAGGAAGTCTTGCTAGGTTTTCTTCCCCTAGAGGGTTTCCCAGGATAAATGTTGTGTCTCTTGTGAATGTGTATTTCTCAATGATCTTGTTCTTATGTTGCTATTATCTATTGAAATGAAAAGAACTATGATAATGGCATAAACATTAACATGGTATCAGAGCCAACCTGAAGGAAGCATATTTCGTAAGAGAAAAACGTCACTATTGCAGTACCTGCAAATTAGGGTTTTTCAAAAGTGAATATTTTCCACCCTAAAACTATCTAGAAAGTTGCACCCTCCCCTAAGGATCAATTTGGCACCTTCAACACACCTTTTCAGTGGTTGGAGCTCCTGGAAAGTGAAACTCTATTTTCACAAAAGTACTAGAAGTACCAGAAAACCAGTACCAGAAGTACCAAAGTACCAAAAGTACCAGAAGCACCAGTCCAGAAATATGCAGATCATATTTGAAGGGAAAAAATTTGGATTTTCTCAAATCCAAGCACACTAGGAAGCTTGCCTCAGCCAAGTGCATCTCTTGGTAAGTTCAAATTTTGATTTTGAGCACTTTCATTTTTCGGTCATTTTCCTAGCTCCAGGTAAAGATGTCTGCAAGCATTAAGCTTGTTGACAAGTTAGAAGGAGTGGAAAACTTTTGTGCCTAGAAGTATAGGATTGGCCTCATTCTTGAAGATAATGATCTAGCAAGATTCATCAAGGAAGAATTACCAGAACCCAAAGATGTTGCAGAAAAGACAAAGCATCAAAAGGACACAATAAGGGCCAAAAGAATCATTGCAGATTCAATCAAATACCATCTGATCCCTTATGTGTCATCTAAGAAAACCCCAAAAGAAATGTTTGATGCCTTGACCAGACTATATGAAGGAAAGAACATAAACTCGAAGATGAATCTTAGAACTCAACTGAAGAATACAAGGATGCAGAAAGGAGAAATGATTCAGGAATACTTCTCCAGAATCTCGAAATTCAAAGAATAGCTAGAAGCTATTGGAGATACCATAGACGAATACAAACTCATAATGACGACACTAAATGGTCTTACAAGACCTTGGTATGCCTTCATCTAGACAATATGTGCCAGAAAGGAGAAACTGAAGTTTGATAGCCTATGGGAAGAATGCATCCAAGAAGAAACAAGAGTAGTGAATCATGAAGCTCTACTAGCTAGGGATGATGATCAAGCCCTAGCCACCCATACCAAAGGAGGAAGGAAGAAAACCTACCTCAAAAGGGAGACTCATAGAGAGCCTCAACCATCAAACAAATCCAATAACAAAGAATCTCATCCAAGGAGATTTCAGAAGAAAGGACAACGCAAGGAAAGAAATCTCTCATCTATACAGTGCTATCATTGTGACAAGATGGGACACAAGGCGAATTCTTGTCCAGTCATACAAGAAGAATACAAGAGGAAACATAAGAGGCAACATGCCCACATAGTCGAAGATGAAGATCCACCTACAAAGATGATCAAGGACCATGTCTTGATCTCATCCCTCTCAGGATTGGTAACACCTGGAGAGGACACATGGCTCATTGATAGTGGTGCATCAAAGCACATGACGGGTAAGAGAAATACTCTCTCTTGTATTTCAGAAAACAATTTTTCTCAAAAAGTAACACTTGGAGATGATTACCAATATCCCATCAAAGGAGTGGGAGAATAAAACTACAAGGTAGATTCAGAAAACTCAATAAAGATGAAGGACATACTCTATGTACTAGGCTTGAAGAAGAACTTACTTTCCATATCAGCTTTAGACAAGAAAGGCTATAGAGTTTCCTTTATAGATGGAGAAGTTCTTATGTGGGCTAGAGGAGAAACCATAAATGAAGCAATTGTCATTGGAAATGAAGAAAATGGCTTATATAAGCTAAAGGGTCACCCAGAGACTGCCATGACCCATGCCATTGAAAACTCATGCGAACTTTGGCATAGAATATTGGCTCACATCAACTACAAAGCGCTACCATACATATGCAAAGCTGTCACAGGTTTACCAGAACTCAAGGGTGATCAGGAAGGCATATGCAATGGATGTGTGCAAGGGAAGAATATCAAGAACCCTTTTCCAAAGAGGGACAGCAAAGCAGAAGGAGTACTAGAACTCATTCATTTAGACGTGTGTGTCCTAATGCCATCATCCTCCATTAGCGGGTATGTATACTATGTATCATTCATTGATGACTATTCTCGCAAGACCTAGATATATTTCTTGAAATCTAAAGATGAAGTATTCAACAAATTCAAGGAATTTAAAGCCTTGATAGAGAATCCTTCTGAAAGGAAGATTAAGATACTCAGGTCGGATAATGGAGGAGAATATACCTCAAAAGAGTTCATGAACTTCTGCAGAGATGTTGGGATCAAGAGGGAACTCACTACTCCCTATAATCCTCAACAAAACAGTGTAGCTGAAAGGAAGAACAAAACAATTATAGAAGCTATGAACACTATGATCCATGATCAAGATCTTCCTATGTGCTTATGGGTAGAAGCAACAATGGCAACTGTTTATGTGCAAAACCAATTATCCCAGAGCGCACTTGGGTTCAAGACCCCGGAAGAGATGTTCACCGGAAAGAAGCCAGAGGTAAGCCATCTAAAAATATTTGGCTTCCCAGTCTTCATACACATTCTGAAAGAGAAGAGAAATAAGTTGGAACCCCTCGGAAATAAGGGAATATTTGTGGGATACTATGAGGTCTCCAAGGCCTTCAGAATCTATATACCAGGTCATCGCCACATTGAGATCAGCAGGGATGTGACCGTTGATGAAGAAGCAACACTTAAGAAATCAAGAAGATTCCAGCTTGAAGAAGTATATGAAGAGGAACCAGTAATTCCCAGGATTACAGAATCCATGAGGGAAGTTCCCAGACCTGCAGAACCAGTGAGGGAAGTTGTAACTTCCCCTGATGAGGAAACTCTTGAAGACCATGATGTAACAAAAGTTCAAGAACATCCTCAAATGACCTTCTCCCATAAAAGAAAGCCTGCTTGGGCAAGAGAGATTATTCAAGATGGAGAGAAGTATGGTGTTCCAGAAGGAACCTTGAGACAGGTGAAAAGACCAAATCCATTCTCCAGTTACACGGCTTTGATGTGTGATCTACTAGATGAGGAGCCTACCTGCTTTGAAGAAGCCATTCAAAAGAAGGAATGGAAAGATGCCATGAGAAAGGAATACCAATCCATAATAAAGAACAATGTATGGGAAATAGTTCCCAGACCAAAAGGTAAGGATGTGGTATCATCAAAATGGCTCTTCAAAATAAAACATGTTGTTGATGGAAGTATTGAGAAATATAAAGCAAGATTTGTCGCTCGTGGCTTTTCCCAAAAGAAAGGCATTGAATATGAAGAGACATTGACTCTTGTGGCCATATACACTTCGATCAGGACCATCATAGCTCTTGTAGCTAAGATGAAGTGGAAGCTACACCAGATGGAAGTGAAGACAACTTTCCTAAATGGTGTCATTGAAGAGGAAGTGTATATAGAGAAACCTCAAGGATTTGAGGTTGAAGACAAGAAGTCTCATGCCTACAGATTGAAGAAATCCTTATACGGATTGAAGCAAGATCCTAGAGCTTGGTATGGCTGTATAGACAATTTCTTGACGAACTTAGGCTTTACCAAGAGTAAAGAAAACTTAAATCTCTACTTCAAAATTATGGATAATGAGCTAGTAATCTTAGTGTTGTATGTGGATGACTTATTCTTAACTGGAGAAGAAAAACTCATCACTGAATGTAAAAGGAGACTTACCTCTGAATTTGAAATGAAATACCTTGGCCTAATGCATTATTTCTTAGGTCTTGAGGTATGGTAGAATCCAAAGAGGATCTTCCTTAACCAAGGGAAGTACACGGTCGAGATCTTAAAGAGATTCGACATGATGGAATTCAAACCCATAAATACACCCATGGAAGCGAAGCTGAAGCTGTTGATCGATACTTCGTCAGATTTGATTGATGCCACACTATACAGGCAAATTATTGGATCACTGATGGCCTAACGAACACCAGACCAGACATTTGTTTTGTCGTGAACACCTTGAGTCAGTTTCTGGTAGAGCCCAGACGTGTTCACCTAGTGGCTGCAAAACATGTGATGAGGTACCTTAAAGGTACGATAGATTATGGTCTCATTTATGACATAGATCATAATTTCACATTGAGTGGATACACTGATTCAGATTGGGCAGAAAGCATTGCTGACAGAAAAATCACTTTCAGATGTTGTTTTAGTTTGGGATCAGCCATGATTTCATGGAAAAGTAGGAAGCAATCTAGTATTTCTCTCAGCACAGTGAAAGCAGAGTACATTGCCGCATGTTCTGCTAGCTGCGAAGTTATATGGCTTTGAAAGTTGTTGACCAATCTTTTGACCTAGAGATGGAAGCAACCACAATCCTATGTGAAAACCAGAGCTGCATAAAGATGACAGAGAATCATGTACTTCATGACAGGTCGAAGCACATAGAGATTCACTATCATTACATCCGTGACATGGTGTAGAGAGGAGTCTTGAAGCTCCTGTATGTTAGCACGGATGAATAGGTTGCTGATGTGTTGACCAAACCTCTATCTTGTGTAAACTTTGAACACTTTCGAGATAAGATTGGTATAATCTGAAAGGACCCTCCTTGAAAGGGGGAGTATATATGATTCATTGCTTCTGACCTCACTGTTAGACATAAAGCAAGATGATTCCTTGCTTCTGACCTCGCTCTTAGATGTAAAGCAAGATGATTCCTTACTTCTGACCTCGCTGTTAGACATAAATCAAGATGATGTGTGTGGTCCTTGCTTCTGACCTCGTTGTTAGACGTAAAGAAAGATGATTCCTTGTTTCTGACCTCGCTGTTAGACATAAAGAAAGATTATTCCTTGCTTCTGACCTCACTGTTAGACATAAATCAAGATGATTCATTGCTCCTGACCTTGTTGTTAGACATAAAGCAAGATGATGTGTGTGTTCCTTTCTTCTGACCTCACTGTTAGATGTAAAGAAAGATGATTCCTTGCTTCTAACCTCCTTGTTAGATGTAAAACAAGATGATGTGTGTGTTCCTTTCTTATGACCTTGCTGTTAGACACAAAGCAATATGATTTCTTGCTTCTGACCTCGCTGTTAGATGTAAAGAAGGATGATGTGTGTGTTCCTTGCTTCTGACCTCGCTGTTAGACATAAAGAAAGATGATTCCTTGCTTCTGACCTTGCTGTTAGACGTAAAGCAAGATAATGTGTTCCTTTCTTCTGACCCAGTTGTTAGACGTAAAGCAAGATGATGTATACCTTGCTTTTGACCTAGTTGTTAGACGTAAAGCAAGATGTGACTTGCACTGAACTACCAGCTTAACAGCTGTGACATAGACTTAGTCTAGTACTATGATGGGCCAGCCTAATGCTTCGATGAGGTATTATTTTTATACTGATACATATTGATGCAAATGATGATGGCATTCTTTTGAGAATGGCGATGTTGTCGATGAAGAAAACTTCCGATGATTTATAGATACGCTAGCCAAGATGATATTGATGATGCTGTCCTCCCACCTAATGATGTCCTCCCACCTGATGTTGTTGATGATGTTGTCCTCTCTCTCTCGCATGATGTTGCTGAAGAATACTCTTCTTGTTAAGGGGGAGTGTTGAAATATTGTAACTTCAAAGAGTATTCTTATTATTATTTATATTTTATTCATAGGATCAATCCCCATTATGGATTGATCATGTCAGATATTGTAATAGGACCAAACCCCCTTTTGCGGATTGGTCAACAGACAATTATAATAGGAATAATAAGAAGTCGGCCCCAGCAGCTAATAAGAAGACCCAGAAATATAATAAAGGTGGGTTTACCCACCCAGATTGAGAAGCCAACCCTGGTAGTGAAGAGACACTTCACACGTGCCTGAACTTGTATAAATAAAGGAGGATAGTGCCTCATTTGAACAAAACTCACTTTCTCAGTTTGAGAGACAAGTTTTGATCTGTTACCGGCAAAGGAGAGAGAGAGTGGTGCATATCTTGGAGAGGAATTTCTGTTTTAGCATAGAGATATCTTGGCATTGTATTGGCTATCTATATTAAGGAAGTTTTGTTGGGTTTTCTTCCCCTAGAGGGTTTCCCAGGATAAATGTTGTGTCTCTTGTGAATGTGTATTTCTCAGTGATCTTATTCTTATGTTTCTATTATCTATTGAAATGCAAAGAACTATAATAATGGCATAAACATTAACAGTGATATGAGGCAACTTACAAAAGAATATTCATCTCTATTTAAGAAATATCGTCACTCTCCTTTTTCCTTTCAAGAATATCCCAAAATATTTTTGCACTAAGTATTTCACCAAATTTAGGCAAAATACCACACAAGATGTTTTCATCCAGTGTAGATATAATAAGTTGTAACTCTATTACACCTCTTCTCTTATCATAGAAATTGACACGACTTTCTTGATCATAATACAATAAATCTACTAACCATAGTAAATTTTCCATTTATGTTGTCCAAGGTTCATAATTTATACATGATAAGAATGACAAATTTGGCATCATTATTTTATATATTTCATCAAATTCTTCATCGATTGGGTCCAGTTCCACATTCTGATCCTTAAGCATGGGTTTTGTTAGTGCTGAAAGTCACCCTCAGATTGCATCGCCCGTCAAAATGTTTGTGAAGGTAGGTTTATGAGTGGAGGTCAAATGGACAAAGCTCAGCATAAGAATGTTTAAACACGGAAAAATGGGCTAGCAATGCATAACAAACAAGGTTCCCATTAACTTTAGCCAGTGGTTTAAGGCTAAAGGTGAGAAGGCGGAAGACTTAGTGAGGAAAGTGGACAAGTCTACCATGAGCATCCAGCCTTCAAGTAGCTTGGTGCAGAAAAAATCAAGCACAAGATCACTCTTGAACTTATGTTTAAGATACTTCACAACAACATTATAATCAAACCTCCATTACAATACAACTACAACATATTGTTTGGATCATCCATGCATGAACATTTCAGCATAAGAGGAAACATGAAAGTGAAAGAAAATATTGAAATGGATCATAGCAACATTATAATCAAACCTCCATTATAATACAACTTACAACATCTCATCTGGATCATCCATGCACGAGTGTTTCAACACAAGAAGAAACAAGATGATGAAAGAAACTGACTTATATTAATGAGAAAGTCTCAGGTCTCATACATAACCAGAGAACAACTCTGTTATCAAACTATTACAGATAGGGATCTCTGCTCAACCATCGACCCTAACATATTCTTCAACTCATTTATTTATACCTAAAACAATGGACAATCTGCTAGGAGCGCGAGCTAGCCATCATGTCCAAGGATTTTCATCTATGCATCTTTTTGTCAGACTGTGCGAGTATCCTTATGTTAGATGCAAGCTCAGATCAACATGGGCCTGTAGGAAAAATCGTCCATCATGGTACCTCGAGCTGACAGTTCTAACTCCATGGACAAACCCTCCATGCCTTGTATTTATGGAGTGAGCCGAGGTTTCAACTACCAATCCTTATTCATTAACTGATTTATCATTGGGAACAGGATGAGGCTTGATGACTAGGGGGGCACTATGTGTTGCCTTTGGATTCGGTGTTGAATGAGGATGTGATTTTGGGGTCGTCGAAAGTGGTTTCGACCCACACCGCTTTTGGGCCCGAAACTCACCACCTTCTTCCACGTAGCTCTCCTGTAATACCATGGTTTAGATTTCGGCCCGCTCAATTATTTTAATGCCCGAGCATATTGCAGCCCCAAAATAAAGCATGGTCGTTGATCTGGTCGTGGTCTGCGATCTCGGTGCACCTTCTAGTTTAGCATCCCCGCTAAAGTTTATCCACCTGCTAACTTGTTGGGCCCCAACAACCCCCTTCTTTTTATTTAATCAAAATCTAGGGTCCCTCAAAATTTTACTTGGATTATTCATTTGTTTCCCTTTGACTTGATTGTATTTGTATTGGTTTATTTTTTTTATAGGTTGGTTTGAGTTTATATTCTTTTCTTTTGTTTGGTTTGAATTTCATGAAATTTAAATGCCATTTAATTTTTCTTTCTACAGAGTTTTGATGTTGATGGATGAGCTTCATAATTTGGGAGTTTTTTATTACGACACATATTTTCTATGACATTTGTTCAAATTTGAATCAGAGAGAGATGTGTTGGACACACCTACCACACTTAGAGGGGGGGGGTGAATGAGTGTGGGCATCTTTTTCCCAAAACTTCCCTATTACACAAAACTCATTAGTTAGCATTCGAAATTTACTCATTACTCATTGTTGTCATTAATAATCAGTTAGATTTGAATACATATCAGCAACATATATCAACAATATATCATCAACAAATCATCTCCACAAGGAACACAAGATGTATCTACAATTTTTCTTTTTATTATGGACTTCAATCCGGGGGTTTTTCAACAACCATTGAATAGAGTACTACTCTACAACAACACCAGATCTATATGCAATACTCAGCTTACATTCTCAGCACCAACTGATATGATGCAACAATCCTCAACAAATATCAATTTGTACCATAAACAAGAGCATCAACCATGCACCAACCTGTGCCAAACAACTTGTAATCAACATGTACCATAAACAAGTGCATCCAACCATGTACCAAGTATATACCAATCATGTGTCAACTAATCATCAACAATGAGTCATCAATATGTACCAACATCATCAACTATACACCTCATGTATGTGCCAACTCATCAACTGCTTGTCTCAACCATGACTAGTTTTGGATTAGTCAACAACCCTAACTTGAAATAATCATAACTTTGTACCTGTAATGAATAAAGATCTGAAACTGATACACAATGTTATTTAGTGTGTTTAATGAAATTCCTCCAGGTGGCACTACTTTTAACCTCTCAGAAAAGGAGTTATAGCAAAAATGACATACCTTGCTGAATTCTGGATTATTGTAGAGAGGGACCTTGTAGAGTGTGCCCCGCACAGAATATTTGTTTAATAGATATGAAAATTTTCTAGAGAATACTACAGACTTTAATCTAACCAACACAATTTGTCTCACTCAATTTTTATTTGTTATGAAGAAGTTATGACGTTTTTACCCGAAACACCCGTTTTTGACTAGTTTCAGGACTGGTCACAAACCCTATTTTCCATGGAGTGTAACTCCCAAAATACAAAGACCCATAAGTTGAATTGTTATCCACGTATACTTGGATATGTTTTCTCACTTTCATAGAAATTTCAGGATTTGAATCATTATATAAAAATAGTTATAACAAAAATGGTGAGATGACCTGTAAATAACATACCTTAGAAAGCACCATCAAAAGAATTTATCCTTCCTTTCATTTCAGCCTTCTTTTCTTCACTTTCCACTTAATTTCGGTTTAGATATCCTTTATTACCTTAGTCACCTATAGATATTCAATATTCTCAAGTGTTCCACACCAAAAATGCTCAAGAATCTCTCACAAGAAGCTCTCCATCAATACTCCAAAAGATATTCTCACAAGAAGCTCTCCATTGATCCACAAAAAGGATGATCTACAAG
>ML782512.1:43067-60947 GCA_009831015.1 Picea engelmannii
CTTCATTATTTTTTAAATTTGAGAAAAAAACAATTATATTTTAAGAAAATATTTTTTTTTGTGAGTTAGAATTTCATATTACCTTCTAATAAAATCATACATTACAGTAATATAGTCACATTGTATGTGTTCTTGGGTTGTCAACAAAGAAAACCATCCCAAGCCCATGATCATTCAAAGGAAATGTTTTCCGACCAGAAGACAAAAGTTGGGAAAGTTCTATTATTTATCAAGACATAAGGAAAAACATTAACTTGAAAACAAAAATAGAACCTCTTACTAAGAAGGCGAATTAGCATTGGTTCACATGGCTGAGCCAGAGTCCGAATTGTTTGTCTAATTGGTCCTGGGATGCTGAAGAGGAATGGGACACCATTCAAGGATTAGGACAAAGAGACTTGGTTCCTCCTGGGCACGCTACACTACTGAGGGTTGGAGCAGAGATCAATCAACAAGTTTACATTTTGTTCTAGCATTTTCGGCTTGAACCTTGGTCCTGATGTTCATTGAGGCTCTCAAAGATTAGTCATAGGTGGTCCTCTGTCAACCAGGCAGTTTGTGGCTCCACCTCAAAATTGTTTTTCTTCGCACCATGTTGAGGATGCGAAGAAGGGTCGTGGGAGAGTGGCTTTCCTAGGGTGATAAGAACTTTCTTATATTCCTTTACTAAGTGCTCATTCTACATCAAAGGCCCCTGTGGCTTATTATATTCCAAGATTGGCACATCCTTGAGTTCAAACAATTCTACCATACGTTCCTAGACCATCTTCTCCTCCAGAGTCTTGTTCAAATCCTTTCGATCTTTAGCTAGAGTTGGACTAACATGAGAGTCATGAGCCTAGGCCCTCGAAAAACTACATTGATTTCCTATGTCTCTAGTTGAGGACATCGAACCAACTCTTCGATCCTATCATGATCATGGGGCATGATAATAATGAGGAGGCACACAATTTTGTGTGGGGGATTAGGAAAGCACAAAAGAGATGGGAGGAAAGGTTTAGAAGGATCTTGAGCCAAACATAGAAAATTATGAAAATATGTAGTATACCTAAGGAGATAATATGGGGTACTTGGGGAGGTAAACAATGGGAATGTGATTATGTATTATTAGTGGATATCATTCAATGTAATGTGGAATAGGTACACTATATTATTAAATAAGACCTATTGTCACACAATTTTTACTTGCCCAAAAGCCCAAGGAAAGTGGGTACAGAATTGGCGTAACTGGGAATAACCTATCACTGTCACCTTAATAAGAGATGTCTTTCTATTTAAGAGTATGTAACAACTACCCCAAGGGAGATGCCCCCAATGACCTGGGGGTTTGAGAAGGCTAAGGAAAATAACAAAAGGAAATCCTCCCCCCTCTCACAAATCACTGAAATCAAAGGGTTATTTATGTCTTATAGATATTAGGAAAATAAACAATATTGTGTACCTTCCCAGAACAAGACATCAAGGAAAAAATGGGCACTTTCCAAGTACCAAAATGATGTTAGTGCTTCATAAGACAATGAACTTTCAAGAAATGTAGTAGATGATATGAAATTTGCAGCAGTGTCACAATTTATAACAACAATAAGAAATTTCTAACAACCACAAGATTTATTCTCTAAAATTCTTGAATAAAGACTCGTAATGATATCTTTAACTAGGAAATTTGATAATAAATAGTCACAAGCAGTTTTAGCAACATCTAGCTAAAATAATGTGTCACCATTAGGGTTAATTTGTTGTTATTAGATGGCTGTAGCAATATTTTTCAACAACAACAAGTAGGTTAATAATTTAGGCTAATCTAAGGTTAATAGAAGTTAGTAGGTGTTCAAGAAAAGAAGTTCTGAAAATTGTTTGTTCAATCAACAATTGTAAATAGTAGTCTAGTGCCTTTCTAGGGTAATGGAGTCAATAATGGTAGAAACAACTCTTGGAGGGAAAATAGCAATGATAATTTTATGTAAAAGGGGATGGAGAGGATGAGAAATGTGTTGGTATCCCAAGAAATATTCCAACTACTTGAGATAATTGCAAGAAAGTAACAAAATTTAGGCCCTAGCGATTTCTCTTTTCCTTGGACAAATTGTAATAACATATGAAATGGGAAAGTGTTGATGGGTGAAAATGTTCGTCCGTCAATTGAGAGAGTGGAACCGGTCCGGGGTTGTCTAAATAACCCAAGCCGTTTGGAATGAACCACCCTTACGGGTTTAATGACTCTGTTGGCCGCTCTGAGATCCTAAGAAAACCAAAGAGAAAACTAATCTAAATTAACTAATCTAACTAAAACAAATAAAAATAACTAAAACCAACTAACTAAAACTAAATACAAAAAACTAAACTAACTAAAACTAAATAAAAACAACTAATACACTAATCTAATTAAAACAAACTACTATATAAACTAAAACTAAATACAAATTACACTAACTATTCTACTAATTACTATTACACTAATTCTATTAAATAATTGTTTAGCTACTAGTTATAATACAGCTTATTCACAAATATACAATATACACAAATGGCAGATTTAAATAAAACCTGTAAAACTCTTATGCTTTCTGTCCTAAGACAATCAGAGATATTTTTGATTTTTTTTTATTTTATGAATAAGAAATAAAACTACTGAAATTAAACGATCTAATATATTTACTGAAATTAAACAATCTAATATACTAATTCTATCTAAACTAATAAAAACAGTAAACAAACAAGCGACTAACTGACCTGGAAGCGCTCCTAATTTGTCCTGCGTAGGATGATTTCGAAGCTGGTCGAAGGAAGGAAATTTGCACCGGTTGATCCAAAAGCTTCTCGTAAATGATTAGTTGCGCTGCTCTTTGAGTGGTTTACAGGACAAACAAGACATAAAAAATCATAACAACTATATTATTATAAATCTCTGCAATAAGGGAAACCTGTTATGCAAAAACTTATATTTGATAATTCAACTTATGAAGAAGATAAACCTGTCATTCACAAACTGAATTAAACAATTGTTATGTCTTTTATACACTTGGAAGAAACTAGATATGGATTACAGTGATTAAAATTATATCATTTTCACATGATTAAGATAGCTAAAGTAGTCGTTAACCAGATACAAATTGGTATACACAACATGAAACAAAATGTTGATATAATGAGAAGCTAAAGCTGTGACAAAACACCAAATTTTGCTTCAGTCTGTATTAAACTCAATATCCTTGTTCTCCCACAGATGAGGATGATCATTATTACAAAAATGATAGGTATTTATAAGTCTCTCCACAGGTTAAAACCTCCCTGTGGATAATATCAAATTGTTTTACATAATCTAGGAGATATCCCAAAATCAACTAAACTAGGAAACTAAAATGCAAGTGAAATATTTGAAATATCCCCTAACTGCTCATCAAATCCACTGCAAGTTCGAATTTATCTGCAATAGGCCAAAAATATCAAGTTAGAAAGGTATTTCAGTAACAAAACAATAAAAATCTAATCTTACAGACTTAGCTACAAAATCATCTGATTCTGTAGCTAGTCTAAAATAGCATATAGGACTAGATAGAAATCAAATGAAATCTCTTTAAAATAATCCAATCCAATTTTCTTTTAAAAAAAATTAAAAACAAAACACTAATGGTTCAAATGAGTTTATCATTTAAATTAAACAGAATCAAAAGTGATTCAATCGAAACAGGGATAAGAATGTTCTGATTTTCTTTTACCATAAAATAGGGTCAAACCGTAACCAGACTGTTTCTTATCAAATGAAATTAATAGTGAATCGTATCGTATGAGATACGATCTAATCCAACACAATCATAAACCAATTACTATGGCTGTAACAATCTATCATAAGATTCATGTTGTCTTAATCAAATACAAAGATTGAAAGACTGTTACGATTATGGTCAAATAAAACATTCATAGCAACATCAACCAAATTTCGCCAGAGATTTCGATCGCTGAGTGTTACACTGTCAACAGACAGGATCAAATAGTGATCACAACCATCAACAGAAGTGATAATCATAAACCGGGCAACAATCGACACAAATTATGACTGAGTTAAATATAGAAACAAATCGTGATCCTGGGTATAGTCACTTTCGTTCCCAAATCAAATTTAAACAGTATATTTATTGCAATATGAATCGAGATGATAACATGGTGGAGTAAACCAACGCGAATCAACTGGATGGGTATAACTGTTATGATTCGTATCTATTACGATTTGGGTGCATATAAAACAGAATCATATTAAACATAATCAAGAATGATTTCGAGCTTGGTCGAAAATCATATGTACATAAAACCGTAACGGCTAACCATATCACAATTATCACCCAACATATCATGAAATCAAAACAAAATATGATTGTGTTCAGAATCGAATACGAGAAACAACTTGTGTTTCAAGCAGAGCAACCAATTTAAGATAAATCAAATCAATCCAATCCATACCACGATCAATCAAATCGAAGGAGATCTAGTCAAAGCTAAACTGGGAAAATGAAATTTGATTTATCAAAACAAAACTATGTACATAATGCATGCTTATGTGACAAAGCAAATCCACGCTGTAAACAGAGCTATGAGTTTGTTATATAAACAGGTGATAGACATACCAGTGAGGTTGCTCGAGCTATTCCAATTTTGAATTCACGACCGTTGTAGCTAACTCCACATTCTGAAACAAAATAGAGCCTGTCGTCCTCTGTTTCTTATCAGTGTCTTGCAATTTGGCCTTTTGACTTGTAAGCCGTGCAACTTGGTCCTCCAAATGGTGAATTCTGGAATGTAGCATAGGTACATCAAGATAATACCTTTCCAACCATGAGCCACATTGATCACAGGGTGGCATTGCAGGTTCAGGAGAGGGTTTGGATGAATGATCGGGGGCTTTACATGGCAGCTTAATGCCATGGTAATCAGGGTTGTTTTGCAAGCAAGGTGGTAGGTTCGACACGAAGTCAAATGAGGGTTTGGCACGCAGACCTTCCGAATAGGGATATTCACTTGCCAAAAAACGTTCAACCTATAAATCAGAGTCCTCGCTCAATACGATAGGGTCAGGGTTGACAGGAAGTTTGGGTTTGTTTCTTTCCATTCGAGAGATTAAACGGGCATTCCTTTTGCCTTTGGAATTCGCAATAGGTTTGGCTTTAGGTTTCTTGCCCACGGGCTTAACAGTTTCGACATCCTTGGTCACAGAGTGGGGTAGGTCGATAGGTGAGTCGGGTAAGGGTTTAGGTAACAACATACTGTAGGGTATCGGGGGTACAGACTTGCCCTCGCTCACCATAGGTTTGTCAACCTGTGGTGGATTTGAATCCTCAAAATTATTGCGAGTAAGAAAATCATTCCAACAGTCTCGGTGTAACCCCAAATGATAAACAACAATAATTTTAACCAGCCCGAAGTGAAAAAGGCTGCTATCAGCCTGGTTCCTTTTGTATCTCTTAGACATTTTAAACAGGATCCTATGCAAGTAATAAGGCATATTAAGCTCATAGCCCATGAAAACCATAAGTAAACGAAGGCGGTGTAAGAAAACAAAACCATACCGACCCTCGCAGGTGATAAATTGTTTGATTATCATCAACAAATCATGCCAACGTTGCTTGAGCATGTTTGCGAGCAAACCTTTATCACAGGAGCTAACCTTACGCGACTGGAAGAGAAGTGTCCACGGGACCTCTTCCACTTTGCAATTCTTGGACCATCTTTGTCCAGTGGCAGGCAAACCTGTAGCTAAACTGAGAAATTGCTCGTCAATTTCCAATTGGACATCCCCGACCTTGGCTCGACAACCATCAAAGGTTAATGAGAATTGTCGAGCCACGTAGGGATTAAAACCATCAAACTTTTGTATGAACGGGAGCCATCCAAACTCCTCAAGGTCATTGTGAGCACTGTCGAACATCAACAGAGCCTGGTTGCCATTAGGTTTAGCCCTTATGACTGGAGCCATGGTGCGAGCGCATGGTAAGGGTTTGGTTTGAAAACAACAATACACAGGAGCAAAGTCGTTGGGTTAACAGCTATGAACGATGAAAGGGGAAGCATTAATGTGCGTGTGCGAGGGTGGTGGGATTATTCACCGCCATGCAAAGAAGTAATGACAAAGTACAACCTCTGTTCAATCAATCAAACCATACTATTCGGCCAACCCAAAAATCAAACGGTGGATAACATACCAATGTGCCATTGTATTATTTCAAACCACGAATGTTCAAAACCCAAATGTTAAATATGTGCTATCGTATAAGTGTGTAATCAAGCGTTTATAAAACATTGGGACAATCAATTTCATAACATTTGACAAGCCAAGAGCTTATAATAATAAGGATCACATCATATAAAAACAAAATAAACCATGACCCCTATGCAAACTGAGGACTAGAAAAGTCCCAAACAATATAAATCTATATGCTCAATGCCTTACCAGTTTAAGTTATGCAACCAAAATGTCCAAATAGGCATAGTTTGAAAATTCATTTAGCCACAATAATAAACCAAAGGTAAGTGCCATTCAGAATATCAATGAGAAAATCATGACAGTTCAAATAACGATGGAGGAGTTTTCACGCTTACAATCGTGAAAACTAAATCGAGACCAATTTGCAAGTGTCACAAGAAATGAAAATATCGTCTATTTGCAAAAATGCGACGACAATTTGAAGTTCAGGAGACATAGGTGTAGGCAGCTTATCGGGTAATGAAAAAAAATTTAATTGGCTGCCAACAGAAAGGAAGTAGGGTTACTAGAGTTCTAAAATGGTATATCTCTAATATCTACTTCTAGATAGGTGCCTTTCAAGAAATTTTAGCAAGTGGAAGAATATAGAGAAAAAGATAGTAACATATGTCTTTCTCCTAGGGTTTCAAGAAATCAATTTCATAATCTTAGAAATGAAAGAAGTAAATTAACCATAATATTTCATTCACAATAAAGAAGTGTAGATTTTCCACTTACTTCACCAAGAATAATTAAGCCTAAACCCTAGTTGAATATCCTCCACATGAAAATTTACCAAAATACACCAAGAAATGCCTCCTCCAAGAAGTGCACACCACTAAATTTCAGCCAATAACCCTTAAAGAGGGTTGAATTTCATAGAACCACTTGTGTGATGAGTGAATGATGAATAAAAATGAAAATTTTGTCTTTTATTTATACAATATCAATGACCTTTAATTACAATTAGGTCATGAAAATCCTGACATGGCTAAATTACATGAAAAATCCAATTTTTACACAAATTAAAATAATTAAACCCTAAAATCATCTTAAGAGGTGACATCATGCTCTTCTAGAGTGACGTTGAGCCTTTTGGGTGAAACATTGGGCCTCGTCTACAAAATTTTAGGATTTCCAAGCCTCTAGATGATGCCACACGTGCCAATTAGCACACAACTGCCTCCATAATGCCAATCCTAACGATGGGTGATGTTTAGGGTCACAATGGTGATGTTATGGGCCTCCCAAGGCCAACTTATAAGTGGAAGATCAATACCCCCCTGGGTCTAGTTCTGGCAAAGTTTCTTTAGTTAAACATCCTTCCTTTTCCCTTTTGCAAGTCTCTGACATCTCTCCACCCCTCAAAACATCCATCTGTGGGATTTCAGCCCCATGGAGGCATGAGCTAATCATCTCCCCATGTGTACCTATCCATCGAGCATGGTCTTGCAGAAACAACAAGTACACTCTCCATGGGATAATAAGTCATAGAGATCATAGCAATGTCAATCACATCCAATAATCAAATAACCCAAACATGTGCATCAAACCCCACTTTACCCAGACAAATGCTCAAAGACATTATGCAATTTAATAAGTCAGGTTTTGAGAGGGTCTCTTGATGTTCTATTAAGCTAATCCTCCTCAATTTTTGGGTGTTTCCTAGGTGAGATCCAGTCTAGGTCATGTGAGTGTGTTAAATGGTGTAGGGAAAGTGTTTGGGCATAGGGTGCAATGATAACAGGGAAATGTAGGTCTTACCCATGGGTTCCTTTGTAGAGGGAGAGATGCACCTTATCATGGATGAAATTGTTTCCTATCCCATTCAATTTCTTTTATTCTTAGTCCTATTTATTTTTATTTCAAGGAAATTTTTGGGGAAGACTATCCTGGCATGGTGACTAGAGGTGACAACGTTACCCACAAGAACTTCACATAAATGAGAAGGTTGGCTCGTGATGAGACCCCCTTTCTCTTGGCTATTCCACCAAGATCCACTACCCTATTTTGGTGACCAGATAGATGGTAGTGTCATAACATTACATTCTCATGGACCTAATAGGTTGTCTCATGATGAGATCTCCCATCCACCAACTAGACCTTGAGTTTTATTTTATCTTACAGGTCCCCTTTTCTTACTGAGAATCCCTTTATTTCTTTCTCAGGAATCCCTAGGCGAATCATATCAAAGGTTTTATTTTGGATTTTAAATCTTGTCAGCTACTTTTACCCTCTATGCCTTTATCTCCTTCTTCCCACAAGGAAAGGTACAACCCTTCCTAGTGCAAAAAACCCATTGCTCGAACCAAGGTAGGGGAAGATGAGAGGGATAATGATGAAAAATGGTAAGTATGGAAGGAATGGACGATGACCTTTCATAAACCCAACCAGTGCCCACTCATTCTAAAGGGAACCAACTTACTAGGGCATTATGTCACCCCCCTAGGTATGAACAAGTTAAAGAGAATAATTTCCAAGCAAACATTATGAAATAAAGGAACATTCAGTGAAACATATTCAAATGCTTCGAAAATCAGAGTGACACAAACCATGCTACCCAGACTCATTACCTCATGGAGAAAGACATGTTGCTACTTCAGGACCAGGATGGTGGGATGGATGTTGTTGCTGCTGATAGATAGGATGCACTAAATAAAATATGGGTCCTCTGGGGCCAATCTCAAATTGTTTGGCCCTCGGTACTCCATGTCTAGGACCTATGGGCCTCAAGACATAATCTCCTTAGTTATCCCTAGGATAGGGGATAACATCTGGATCCAACTTGGGGACATGTGTTCACTTTAGAGGCATGAGAACCTCAACATTTATGGCATGACTTGTAATTTCTGTATGTCAACAAAATGAATTATTAATATTTAGGGTGGTAATATCACCCCTCGCTCATATATTATACAATGGAATAAATATAATCATGCATATATACATAATGGAAAAACACAATGTGAAAATGAAACTATACTAGCATGATATGTAGATGGTATATACAATGGATACAAATTCATACCTACCTCTACTTACCTATTGGTTGAATGTTAGGTGTATTCAAATAACCAGTGAAACCATCCTAAAAATTTATCATAATACCTTCTTTTGTGCTTCATCATGAACCAAAACAATGATAAGTTAAGAAAAAAAATAACATGAGTTAGAACATGTATCACATCATCATAAATCATAAATTCTAGCTCATGGAGGAGGGTGGGAGGGACAAAATTATTCCAAGTCACACTTTTAGGAATGCTCAATCCATATCTGATAGGGATCGTGAAAAATCAAAGGCTCAAAAAAATGACCCAAAAATTTTGAAGGTTGTCTACCTTGGATGTCTTCACATCCTAAGGTCTCATGATCCATATGGATATCGATGGCCACCCACCTTTTCCAACTGACTCAAAACAACTTTCTGACATTTTTGGCAATTTACTATTTTTAGCAGTTTTTACTTCCGAGGCCATTTTGAGGGCCTAAATGAAGGTTTTTCGGTATCGAGCTCCTCAATGATATCCAAAGGAATAATTGAGCCACAAAAATTAATCTCTTCGACGATACCTTTCCAACGGGCTATCACATGCCTAAAACGGAGATCGTATGCAAAAGTTACGACCCCGGGAAGTTGATTTACTAGCTTACCCAAAAGGGGCCCACATGACTTTTGGCGCTTCATCTCCTAGGGTTAGGTTTTTTGATGTCTATGGTTTTTGGCATTCTTTCTTATTGTAAAAAGGCCTTCAGAGCTTGATTGTAACCCTCTTCTTGCGAATTCACTCTGTCGTCACATCTCTTCTCAGAGATAAGCCACCACCATTCCAACAAGTTTGTTTCCGCTGCATTTTATAGTTTCATCTTATTTCATGATTGAATAGAAAACCATTTTTACTGTATCTCTGTTATTTTGTATTAAGCATCTGTTAATAATCTGTATTCATTTCGTTCTGCTCATAAAATCCGGATCATCTCAGGAGGGACTAGTAGGAACATAGAGGGTGATTGACAATTTCTTAAGGAAAGGTTGAAACATAGAGACAATAAACTTATTCTTAAGGTATTCAACCTACCCTTGAATTATAGATGTATTCTTTTCCTTGGAGAAAATGAAATACAAGGGACATGTTTCCCAACTACACCCTTTGTGACATAGCGAGGTAAAATAATTGAAGGGGGTGGAGAACCTTGTCACAAGTACCATGCTTTGGGAAAGAAATGTCCTCGCCTCTATCAAGATTTGAGCACAACGGTGGTTGATAATATTCTTCATAGAATAAATCCAAGTTCTCAAATGAATACTCATTAAAATATTCAAGGTATGACCGAAAATCATCAAGAGAAAATAAAACTAGGTCACCCTTGGAGATGTCTGTAACTATATCATTTCCTTGTTTTCAAATGCCAGAATCATTAGTAACCTCATATGATAGTTGTAAAGGAAACATTTGAATATATCCTTCCATATCACAAATGAGATCCTCATTAGAACCAATCACATCCCACTTATGTCTTTCAACATGTATGAACTCATCAATATTATCAACCATGTCATTACCTTTATCATAACATGAAGGGTTTAATGCATCTAAGGGCTCCTTGGGTACTTCTTCACTTTCCAAATCATAAAATAAAGCATCATCAAAATATTGGAAATGGAAACAACTCATCATGTTCACTTCTTGTTGTGTAGGAGCATCAATGGCTTGGATTATTTAATCAAATGGAAGAGGTTCCATTACATCATCCCCAAGACTCATCTCTTCATCTTTAGAAAATGAAGAATATAGCTCTTCCAAGGGTTCCTTTACTTCTTCACCTTCTAAATCATAGAACAGAGTGTCATCCAAAAACTGGAAAGAAAAATGACTCACCTCATTCTCTTCGTCTTATGTAGGAGAAATAGGATCTTGGAGAGCTTCATCAGATGGAGCGGATACTAGTGCCTCATCCCCATAATTCACTCTTTATTTAAATATTTACTACATTCTATCAAATCATGGGAAAAAAATTGTTTCTATTCAAGGGGTTGACAATTTTCTTCATAAATCTCTCTTTCTATATCATAGGGTTCTTGGTATTGAGTATGGTACACATCCATGAGATATTTCACAATCTCAGTGGTGAATCCTTCGTCCTCTAGGGATACTGTGAAATTTTGAAGGGAATCTTCATATGTATGGCATTGTGGTTTGAAAAACTCTATAAACCTATTGATGAGGTCTATTAAAGATGATATACCCCTATCTTCACAACAACTCTTAAACCAATCTTGCAAAAAATATCACAGAGAAAGTATGAATAATTTTACAAGAACATCCTCCCCTCCCAATTCTATCTCACTTATATACTTCAGTAATTATACAATGTGAGTAATTGGGAGGGATCCAAATATTGGAGAGTTGTTCAACCATTTTGCATCAAAGTAATGCAGATATCCTTGAAAACTTTTGAAACCAATATTCAGATACATTTTTTCCTAGGGCGCCATGATCCCATAACTTGGAAATATCACAAAATTGAGAGTAAAGTGGCACCTTAGAAAAGGTAATTGGAGTCCAAAGATATCCTCTTAAGAATTATCAAAAGGAAGAGGGAATCACCCTCAGTGGAGTTTCCAGGTAAGCTCTATGAAAAAAAGGCTTTGGATAAAGGATTACCGAAAAATATTCGTTCAGGAATATTAACTCAGTGTTCCTCGACTATGTAGCCAAAATGTTATTACACAGTTTGTACTTGCACAGAAGACCAAGGAAAGTGGGTACAAAATTGGTGTAACTGGGAAAAACCTATCACTGTCACCTTAATAGGAGATCCATTTCTATTTAGGAGTATGTCAAGACATACCCAGGGGAGATGCCCCCAGTGATCTGGGGGTTTGAGATGGCTAAGGAAAATAACAAAAGGAAATTCTCCCCCCTCTCAAATATCACTCAAATCAAAGGATTCTTTATGTATTATATAGATGAAGCAAATAAATAATATTGTGTACCTACCCAGAACAAGAAAACAAGGCAAAAAGGGGCACTTTCCAAGTACCAAAATGATGTTAGTGCTTCATAAGACAATGAACTTTCAAGAAATGTACTAGCTGATATAAAATTTACGGAAGTGTAACTTTTTATAAAAGAAATAAGAAATTTGTAACAACCAAAATATTTATGCTCTAATATGCTTGAATAAAGAATTATAATGATATCTTTATCTAGTCAATTTGATAATAAATAGTCACATACAGTTTTAGCATCATCTAGCTAGCCTGATGTGTCACCATTAGGGTTGATTTTCTATTGTTAGATGGTTGTAGAAATATTTTGCAACAAAAACAAGTAGGTTAATGATTTAGGCTAATCTAAGGTTAATATAAGTTAGTAGGTATTCAAGAGAAGAATTTTTTAAAATTGTTTGATCAATCAACAATTGTAAATGGTAGTCTAGTGCCTTTCTAGGGTAATGGAGTCAATAATGGCAACAACAACTCTTAGAGGAAAAATAACAATGATAATTTTATGTCAAATGGTTGGAGAGGATGAGAAAGGTGTTGGTATCCCAAGGCCTAAAAAATCCAACTACTGGAGATAATTGCTAGAAAGTAACAAAAGTTAGGCCCTAACAAGTTCCCTTTCATTGGAAAAATTGTAATAACATACGAAATGGGCAAGGAAGTAGGGTTACTAGAGTAATACAATGGTAGGTCTCTAGTATATACTTCTATATAGGTGCCTTTCACGAAATTTTAGCAAGTGGAAGACAATAGAGAAAAATATAGTAATATATGTCTTTCTCTTAGGGTTTCAAGAAAGCAATTTCATAATCTTAGACATGAAACAAGTAAATTAACCATAAGCATTCATTCACAATAAAGAAATGCATATTTTCCACTTAATTCACCAAGAATAATCAAGCATAAACCCTAATTAAAGATCCTCCATTTGAAAATTTTCCAAAATACACCAAGAGATGCCTCCTCCAAGAAGTGTGCACCGCTAGATTTCAGCCAATAACCCTTAAAAAGGGTCAAATTTCAGAGAACCACTTGTGTGATGAGTGAATTATGAATAAAAATGAGAGTTTATCTCTTATTTATACAATATCAATGACCTTTAATTACAATTAGGTCATGAAAAGGCCGATATGGCCAAATTACATGAAAAAAATCAGTTTTTACACAAATTAGAATAATTAAACCCTAGAATATTCTTAAGAGGTGATGCCATGCCCTTATAGGGTGACATTGAGCCTCTTGGGTGAAAACATTGGGCCTCTTCTACAAAACGTTAGGCTTTCCAAGCCCCTGGATGATTCCACACATGCCAAATAACACACAACTACCTCCATAATGCAAATCCTGGTGATGGATGATGTCTAGGGTCACAGTGGTGACGTCATAGGCCTCCCAAGGCCAATGTCTAAGTGGAAGAGAAAGACTCCCCTGGGTCTAGGTGTTCCAAAGTGTCTCCGGTGAAACATCCTTCCTTTTCCCTGGTGCAAGTCTTTCACATCTCGCTTCCCCTCACAACATCCATCTGTGGGCTTTCAACCCCATGGAGGTCCGAGCTAATCATCACCCCATATGTACCAGTCCATTGGGCATGGTATTGCAACAACAAAATGTACGCCCTCCATGGGCTCATAAGTCACAAGGATCGTAGAAATTTCAATCACATCCAATAATCAAATTACTCAAACATGTGCATCAAACCCCCCTTTACCTAGACAAATGCTCAAAGATGTTATGCATTTTAACAAGTCAAGTTTGGAGAGTGTCTCAGGATGTCCTATTGGGATAATCCTCCTCAAGTTTGGAGTGTTTCCTAGGTGAGAGAGAATATAGGTCATGTAAGTGTGTCAACTAGTGTAGGGGAAGTGTTTGGGCAGAGGGTGTAGTGATAGTAGGGAAATGCAGGTCTTACATGTGGGTTCCTTTGTAGAGGGAGATTTGCACCTTATCATGGATGCCATTGTTTCCTAGCCCATTCAATGCCTATTATTCTTAGTCCTATTTCTTTTTCTTTCAAGGGAAAAGATGGGGGACACTGTCATGGCATGGTGACCAGAGGTGACAACTTTACCCATAATCACTTCATGGAAATGAGAAGGTTGGCTCGTGATGAGACCCCCTTTCTCTTAGCTATGCCACCAAGAGCCACTACCTTGGTTTGGTGACCAGATAGATGGTAGTGTCATATCATTACATGCCCATGGACCTAATAGGCCGGCTCATGATGACACCTTCCATCCACCAACTAGACCTTGAGTTTTATTTTATCTTACGCGTCCCCTTTTCTTACTGAGAAGCCTTTTATTGCCTTCTCCAAAATCCCTAGGTGAAGCATATCAAAGGTTTTATTTTGGATTTTAACTCTTGTCATCTAATTTTACTCTCTCGGTCTTTAGCCCCTTCTTCCCACAAAGCAAGGTATAACCCTTCCTAGTGCGACAAACCTAATGCCCGAACCAAGGTAGGGGAATATGAGAGGGATAATGATGAAAAATGGTAACTATGGAAGGAATGGATGATGGCCTTTCATAGACCCACCCCGTGGAAAATCATCCTAAAAGGAACCATCTTACTAGTGCATTATGTCAACCCCCCAGTAATGAACAAGTTAAAGAGAATAATTTCCAAGAAAACATTATGAAATAAAGGAAAGTTCAATGCAACATATTCAAATGCTTTGAAAATCAGAGTGACACATACCATGATATCCAAACTCATTATCTCATGGAGCAAGACCCACTACGACTTCAGGACCAGGCTGGTGGGGTGGATGCTACTCCTACTGATAGATAGGATGCACTGAAGAAAAGATGGGCCCTCCGGGGTCAATCTCAAGTCGTCTGGCTCTTGGTACTCCGTGTCTAGGACCTGTGGGTCTCGAGACATAATCTCCTTAGTTATCCCTAGGATAGGGGATAACAAGACCCACTATGATAGTTAGATATAATAAATACGATTTCTAGAAGATTCCTTCTCTAGAATGTTACTAGAAGATATAGAATGCCATATAAAGAAGTGTAATCAATGTATTGGAGCATGGTGAAGAATATTGTTATTGTACAAGAAAATATTGCTTGAGGATTTTTATCCTTCCATAAGGATTAATATATGGTGTTACTCTACCACAAGGGTTTTATCTATCTCTTGTGTTGAATATCTTGGTGAATGGTTTGGTTAATTATTGTTGAGATTAAGGGTTATTTATGAAGTATATTTTCAGATCTATTCAGGTACTTAACAATTAGTATCAGAGCACTTTCCTTGGCCAAAGAATAGAATAAATTTTTGGTTCATTTTGCATATTTTTTAAGAGGAAGAAAGGGGGCGGTGCACGGAGTCTGGGAAGTGAATTTATCATCATTTTAAATTTGGTAAATTTTCATGGTTTTTCTGGGAAAAGCCATGCGATTTGCACTATAGTTTTTTTTTAAACCCTAGTTTTTTTTTTGGGTTATGGACAACAAGCTATTTTTTTCTGGAAAAGATGATGGTCCTAGTATTGAAGAATTCCTAAAGGCCCACAAGTCAGAATGGAAAGAGAAATGGAGATTTTATTTATTCATTTATCTTAGAGAAGATGCTGGCACATGGTGGAAATCATTCGATGAGGTCAAGATGATGGGGATTTCTGATGAAGAACTTGAAAAGGTATTTTTTGATAGGTGGTCCCATGCTGCAAAACAAGATACAAAGAGAACCAAGGGTTTATTTTCATGAAGTGTCTGTATATTACATGTTCATGGATGTATTCATAAATAAAATATCATTGTTTCTATTATCCCTAGTGGCATGCGTAGTTTTATCAATGTTAAGTTGGTTAATAGATTGCAAGTTCCCACAAAGAATATTCAAAGCACACAGGTTGAGGGTAAAAATATTCCAGTCTTCAAAGATTTGAAGATCACCATCGATAAATATGTGTTGCATTCATATTTTTATGTTATGCATATGGATGATCTGAATATTGTTTTGGGGTATCCTTGGATAGAATCCATGGGTACTGATAATATTAATGTCCAAATGAAGTTTTTGAAGTTGTGGTACAAGAAAAAAAAATCACATTGCAGGATGTGTCTCTTAATAATAATGATGGGCCCACAGAAGCCAACAAAGAAGTTATTATTGGATCCGAAGTTGAATTACAGACAAATTCTACAGAAGGAGATGAAGCAAAGCCACATGTAAGACACAATAAAGAAGCTAAGGAGGTCATTAACTCAAAGGCACAATGTGTTGCATATTTGACGAAAAAAGAATAGATTCCTACAGTTTTTCTATATCGCCATCCATATCATATAGAGAAACAACAATCGTCAAGGCAAGGGTGTGAGCATGAATACGCTTATGCACTAGTTGGGAACTAGAAAGGAAACCAATCAAGAGGTGTATGGATGACTACTAGCACTACATGAAGACATTAGGCTAGAGAAACAATCCCATGGAAACCCCAACATGATGTAGAGCAAGATCAGGGCGGCAAGGCAACAATTTGACATCATGTTAGGATTCCATTAGGATGGATGGATGGTCGTACTTGGGACTAGTTGGTTACATTTCTTAGTCAGTCATATTGTATGGTTTCTTCACATGTTTCTTGAGGACGAAACATGTGAAGGGAGATGGAATGCAGTATACCTAGGGAGGTAATATGGGGTACCTAGGGAGGTAACCAATAAGTATGTGATTATGTATTATTAGTGGAGGCCATTCAATGTAAGGTGTACTAGGTCCACTATATTATTAAATAAGACCCACTATGGTAGTTAGATATAATAAATAGGCTTTCTAGAATATTCTTTCTCTAGAATGTTACTAGAAGATATACAATGTTATATAAAGAAGTGTATACAATGTATTGGAGCATAGTGAAGAATATTGTTATTCTACGAGAAATGATTGCTTAATAAGTTTTATTCTTCAATAATAATATATCATGTTACCCTACCTCAAGGATTTTATCTCTCTTATGTTGAATATTTTGATGAATGATTTAGTTAATTCTTGTTAAGATTAAAAATTATTTCTGAAGTATATTTCCAAATATATTCAGGAACTTAACAAAATACAACTTCACAATTATCAACTTCATCCAAATCACCCTACTCTTCTACCTACATGATCGGACCATCTTAACTTCCAACACAAGTTGGTTGTAAATTCCTTTCTTGTCACTAGTACTTAGAGCTAACGCACCATAGATCACACGCAACATGAAGATAGTCATGTTAATGAGCCTCTATAGGAAAGTAAACCAAGCATTGTCCACTTGCGACCCTTGGAGCTTGGGCTGCGAGGTGTCGTGACCATACCCAGCCCATAATATGGATCCGCCTATCTCCCCATACGTGGAAGAAAAATAATCATTTAAATAAACATAAATAAAAATGTTTTATTTAATGCTTAAATATATAAAATCATGATTTTATTTATAAATATATTTTTAGCTAAATAAAACGTCTTTTTTTGTTATAAGTTAAGGAAACAATTATTTAACATAATTTTTTTGTTTTACATATTGCTTATGATCTTTGCTGAAAAGTATTGTAACATTGTACCATAAACATATTATACAATATTATCTAAAATGTAGTTATAATAAATTAGACAAAATTGCAGGGATTTATTTTTATTTCGAAGTGTA
>ML782512.1:84955-129837 GCA_009831015.1 Picea engelmannii
TACAGCATGTAATGTGCACAGAAATTGAGGAGGACAACAACTGCAATTTCTGAGAGTATTGGCATGTATTCCAAGGCTGCCATACAACATTTGTTGGCACAGAAATTGAGGTAACTGCTGTAATATATTTCTGAGTGTATTTCCGTACAGTCCATACAGTCTTAGTAGAGTTTTGGCACGAATTTCATGAGAGTCCGTACATCATTAATTGTCGTACAGTTGTACGAATTTCTGGTTCAGAAATTGAGGAGAAAAGCTACAGGAATGTCCAGATAAGTTCGTGTAAATATCTGAAGATGAATATGTTGTAAAAGAATTTCTCATAAGCTCATAAATAATACAAAGCCCTCTCTCTCACTAGTTTTCCCCTTGTGGGTTTTTCCAGGGTCGAAGTTAGACCAAAATTCTTTGTGTCTATATTTTCTGAGTTTTGCATATTGCTGATATTTTATTTCTGCGTTGAAAACGATGTTCATAATCCTCATGTTTCAGTTCTGAAATTTATTTTCTGTTAAGTTTTTTAGATGTTGAAACACCGTTGTGAGTATATGATGAAACACCAGGCTGTAGCATATGCTGAAACACAGTGCTGAGTCTTATGCTGAAACACCGCTGTGAGTAGATGCTGAAACACCAGGCTATAGCATATGCTGAAACACAATGCTGAGTCTTATGCTGAAACACCACTGTGAGCAGATGCTGAAACACCAGGCTGTAGTATATGCTGAAACACAGTGTTGAGTCATATGCTGAAACACCACCGAGTATATGCTGAAACACTAGGTTGTAACATATGCTGAAACAGTGCTGAAACTGAGTTTGGCATTTAAATTTGACTGAAAAATCAGCGAGACTGAAACTGGGTTGGGATTTTGAAATATTAACAATTCCTTTGTGTAGGCATTAGCTAAAGTCTCCTTTAATGGTTGACAGGATGATAAGATTTAGATATGATTCAGACTAGACAACCATTGAATGTAATTCAATGTAAATTAATGAGAGCAGGTAGATGGAGGGAAAAGCTTGAGGATCCCCTCTTTTGTAGAAAAGATCTTTTTATCAAAATTCATTATGTTAGAGAGGAGAGGAGAGAGTCGTGACTCTATTGCAGTTCCATCTTGAACACATTGTAAACAGGCATTCTGAGATTAATACAAAGAGCAATTTTTCCTGCATGAGATTCTTTGTGTGTGTTTATGCATTTGACGAATGTATTTTATGTGTTTATGATTGTATGTTGTAGATGTATGAGTAAGTTCCATCTACAGGGATATATAGGATCCATTATATGTTTGAGAGTTGTTAAATTGTTTATGGGTTCTTTAGGCTGTGAAAGGAGTGCAACACAGAACGTTAGAAGTTTGTAGCCAGTGCAAGGAGTGCACATATGAGTTCTATGGAATTTAGGAAAGAACGTGCTAGGAGGGAGCACCAGAGGAATCTGAAAGCTCAAAGGAGAGACTCAAGGTTACTGAAAACCTTGGAGGAGAAGACTGTGCAGAGGAAGGCACAGAGAGAAGATATAATCGTTGAGTATTCTGTAAAGCTCGGCCAGGTGGGCATCGAGCGATTGCAAAGAGTGTACGGGAAGGAATCTATTTTGAGTTTAGAGATAAGAGAAGTGTCAGAGGAGGAAACTCACAGAGTTGTTGAATATTATGTAGGCTCAACAAGGTGTGCTTGAGTAGAAGTTGCCAAGGTTGCACTTATATCCCTTCAAGGAGAAAAAGGGACAGGTACCTTTGAGGTCTGAGTAGTTGAAGCTCAAGGAGGAAAACATAGTTGTTGAACACTCTAGAGGAAGACCTGTCCAAGGAGTGCACCAAGCCAACACTCGAACGAAGTGTTGAAAGACAACCATCACGAGGCTATTCAAGCATAAGGAGTGTGTAGAGAAGAGAACGTTTTTTAAGTTCCAAAGCTCAGGAGGAATAGTGTCTTTGCACACAAAATTCCAACAGAAAGGAGCAACAGGCCAAGACACTTCGAGTTCCAAGCTGTAGAAAAGCTCAGGAAGGATAGCACAACAGTGTGCAAGGACCCTGCAAGGAGTTGCAGATATCGAGAAACCCTTCGAGGTTTTAGAGAGAGGAAGCTCAAGAGAGAAAACACGGAGCTCTGTGCAAAGCACAAAGAAAGTGTTAGGGCCAAGGTCAAATTTCATCACCAAATCTCAGGAGGGGTAGCATTTTCAGAACGCATGTGAGACTAAAAACCATAGGGCTCATAAGAGATAGAGGGAAGGCTGAGATATTCAAACGATTGGAAATCTTCCAAGTTAGGAAGGAATTGAAATCTCAAGAGGAGGAGCATCGACAACCTATATCAGCTGCAGAGGAGGAAATATGGATCATTGAACCTCATGTCTAGACAACAAGAAGTGAGCACAACAGGAAAGAGATCTCAGTTGTAGGATATGGGAGCATGTGGAACAATAGCCGTTGATCTGGAGGTAAGGTGCACACACCTTAACCATATGAAGTAAGACAAAAGAGTGGGATTTGCGAAATCGTGAAGTTCCAACATCATCGAGACTATCCATCGGAAGGGACACATGGCAGTGGATCAACATTTCGTTGAATCATGACTCGAAGAATTCAAAGGGAAATCTTGTGAAAACTCATGAAATGCAAACTCGCGAAACACGAACTCGCGAAACGCGAACTCGCAAAAAGATCGCAGTCGTTGATCAAGGAAAGATATGGACCGTTGATTGTCTAGGAAGAATTTTGACATTTCGCAGATCGAGAGAATAGAGATAAATCGCATCGGAAGTTTCCGATACGTGAAATCCCGATGCGTTGGAGAATTGATCCGAGCCTTCAGATCACGGTAGAATCGAGACCGTTGGATTGGGAGCTCCAAAATATCAGCATTTCAGGAATCCAGAGGATGGAGGTGAATCACATCGGGAGTTCCTGATACGCGAAATCCTGATGTGTTTGAGAGTTGGGCCCCGAGACATGGTGAATGGTCACATGGACGAAGGCTAAGGGAAGATCTAAGGAATGTTAAGATCTTTTCGGGATGTCTAGAGTCAGGGAGTTAGGGTTGGCTCATACGTAGAAATCCCAACATGCGAAATTGTGATGCACCTTTTGTGTAGGTGTGTGGTCACAGTCCGTGGTCGTGTGGAGGTGAGGCTTTCTCTTGGTGCTTAGTTGCGTAGGCAGAGTTTCATAAAGGACCTATGGATTTGTTCATGGGATTCTAACGAGGAATAACCGATCTTCTTCAGCTCATAGAATTAGAATGATCCTTGACTGATAAGTCAGTAGACCCTGCCGAGGAAGAGGTAGGGGGTCTGCATCAATATCCTACTTGGCTTTCTTTGTTTACATACAATAGATTTTTTGTATCAAGATATTGTTCATTCCTTTCATTTTCACTCTCTTATATTGAAAATACAAAAATATTAGGCATTTTTTCATTCTTGGCATTTGATGTTTTGAGTCCTTATTATTGATCTTAGTACATGTAAAGAAATATTGCATCTTATTTGGAATTGAAGAATTAAATTGAGAATTACATTTTGAAAAACATATCATTTATTGCGAATTGAAGTCAAGACTTTGCATTGTATTTATATTTATTTATTTTACTTGCTGAGTCATAACATCATTAGTTTCACGACCACACCTTTTTGAGTAAGCAAGGCCACTAAAAGTAACGTTGATAATTTAAAATTGATTAGTAACGATTTTATTTTCTAGGGTGCACAAAAAAGATTAGGATTTAGAGCCTTGGAATAGGATTTTGTGACGAAACTTATCCAATGCTATTAAATCAACATATGTGTCTGACGAAGGGAGTGGTGAAATCCATTGTATAATTGGTGACGTCAGGAGGCTCCACTTGCACCGGAGTTAAACACGAGGTCGTGTGAGGTTGGTTGAAGGGATATCACCAAGATACCTTCTTAACATCAAATATATTTCTGGGGATCTATTCATATATGGGGATCTTACTAGTACCTTTACCTATGTGAGAGGCGGTGCTTTCGATGTTTCAGGATTTGTTACCCTACCCATATGGTGGACTTGACTTACAAGTGTTCTCATGCGCATTGGTTATATCATGGTTGCTTAGTTTCTTGACATAGGTACCACATAGGTTACTTGCAGGGGTTATTTTGTAGGTACCCTGGGTTAGATAAAGGTCGGACAACACATAGCCTTTATGGAGGATTACCTCTCCGGGGAGATTTGATCAACTGGTTGTTAAGCCCATGAGGGCCCTTATAACTGATTATGATACCTCCTATATTTAGTAGGGAGTATCAAGCCACTCTTGGGTGAGGTATACCTACTTTAGGGCAGGAGGCCCCTTTTAGCCACTTTATCATGTTTGTGTGCATATTGTCCTTTTGTTTTATTTTGGTGTTCTCTTTGATTACTAGTTGACCTTAGGATTTTATATTGCACCTTGAGTTTTCATTATTATGGATAGTGGATTTCCTTTGGATCCCTCATTTACCGCTACCTCCCCCATGACATTCACTCATTTTGTGGGTATGAATTCATCCATGTTTCATAATGGTATTCATAATTATGATACTCTGTCCATGCCTTGGGTCTCTAATAATTTCCCTCTTAATATGCTTATACATTCATCTGGGGCCATGATGGCTCCATTGTATGCATATTCATTTGAGAGGAGTCTTATCCCTCAACCAACTCTCACCGTGGGAGGTTGGAATCTCCCCTTTTACGGATCCAATCCTCGTCTCACTTTTTCAGGGGCCAGTGCTCAAATGAGTAGTTATTCTACTTATTACACCCCATCAGTGTATCCTTCGTCTTCCATTCTATTTCCTACAAACACTCTTCCCATGGCGGGCTTCCATGTGTCCTCTGGTATTTCATACGGAGGGAATGAGTTTTATGGTACGGGATACCCCCTTCACGAAAACCCTTCACATGGGGGAAACATATATCCCCCCTTGAATAATCCTTATCTCTCCTTTGTCTCTTCACAGACATATTCTCTAGTGATAATTCCTATACAAACCTCTATGGATCAATCAGGCAGAGGATACTACCTTTCTAGACAGGGACAAAGTGTAGACATGAATCCTTCCTAGCCTGCAATTTCTCAAAACTAGTCTTTCCTGGGACCTTGGTCTCAAATTCCACAACTAAACACCACCACCAATCTAGTCATTGTAAGTCATAATGGAATCCCATCACCAACTGCTTCCAGCCATGTTCGACATTGGTCAAAAGCCTCTGCAAGCCATGTTGAAGACCAACAACCATCCCCGCAAGTCATGCTAGGAGCACCACTCTAATTTCCATGAGTCATACCGATATCACATATCCAACCTCGGTGCATCATGTAAGAGATGAACCACCATCCTTTGCCAATCACACAAAGAGAATGTCGCCAACCACTGTGAGTGACTCCAGGGGAATTCATATGATTGAGAAACCTAGATGTATAAAACCGTAATCCCAAGTTTCTTTGTAGTCTTTGCAAAGGAGATCACCTTAATCATTTGTGTCTTGCTGTAGCTATGGTATAAGAAGTGTGGTCCTTGGCTAGGGGCCCTACGGGTTCTGAGCCGTCTTTGGTTTCCCAACACTCTTTTTCTCCTTTCATTGACATGGTAGTCATACCGATGGAATCATCACCCAACTCCACTCCTATTTTAAGGAGTGAAACATCTCTCGACCATGTCATTAACATCTCTAGTCCTACACCTTCTAAACAAGAGAGAGTTTTACTCTCCCTGATTACTCTCCCTCCAAGTCTTGGAGAGGTTCCCTTTGACTGGGATGGTTTTGTAGGATATCAAATTCCTCTTCCTATTCCATTTCTAGTCAGAGACATTCTTTGATATATTGTTGAGAAGGTGACCTCTGCAAGCACTTTATATTCCTCGACTTGGAAATCTTTGGGTTTTCCCAAGCTTGTGTCAGTTATTCGTAAGTTTCTCACCTTTCACAGAAATCTTGCACGGGAGCCTTGGCCTCCCTCATGACATGTCACCTAGAAACCCCCCCAACGATTCTTATTTAATCTCTTTTCTGACTCATTCCAAAAAGAGAAAAGATTGCCAAGTGAAATTGTCTCTTTCACACTTGTAAATTGGATTTGAAAGGACGTCTATTTGGTGCAATTTTATCCCTTTTTCAATCTAGGTAGACTAAGATTATGAAAAATGAGATTTGTTGGCACTAAATTGTAATTGAATCTCATTCTCTTTATTGTAGTATTGATCTTATTTACGATTCTTGATTTTGCGTTATAAGCCTTTCACCTCAGCGGTTTGCATCTTCAACTAAGCAGAGCCTTGTTTATATCCTTTGCATCTTGACACCCTATACCCAAGAGGAAGCATTTCCCCGAGTTTCCATCTCCCGTATGCACCTCCTTGCATTGAGAATAGGTATGTTCCACTGCCGGAACTAGATTGCTTACTTGCAACACTCGTTTCCTCCTCTGTGTCATAGCCTTCATTTGACTATGAAAAAAAAAAAGACAGGTGGGAAAAGAATATTATCTTATATTGGCAGCAGTCATGTCACCTTTGAATAGAGAATTTTTTTTTTTAGTCCACTTTTCATCAAAATTTTGGGTTTAGCATGACCTTAATAAGTTGAGCTCATTACAGAGAGTTTAATCCCCTGATTGGTTACTCTTCCAGTCCCTATGGAGAGTTTGATTGATTCCTCATTCATCTCAAAGTTTCATCATTGAGTCTACGCTGCCAAAGTCCTCCATATGCCTCATGGTCTTGTTCAAAGGATGTATATCAACTCATGTCAGCCGTTCCTCACAACTCTTGACATTGCATGTTGGTCATACCCTCAATGTGTGTCAGAGTTACATGAAGTTGTAGTCCTATTGCACACCCTGATCCTACTTTCCTAATTGGTAGGTAACCTTGAACACAACAATTGACATTTCATCATTGGTCGTTGACTAGGTGGTTTCCCTTGTGTTCGACGACAAGAAATCTATTCAAACATTGGGATTCATGTAGTGTCTTGGATTCCATTAGCCTTATTGGTGGTTTCCTCTCCTTTTTTAGTAGTTTTCCTTATTGTCTACTATTCAGAGGGTATTTTTCATGCATTGCTTGCATCTAGCACACACGAAAGACACATAGGGTCGTTGGTTCATGAACATGTTCTTCGTCTGATTTCTTCCAAAATAATCAAGATCCTGCTTTGTACCTCATGTTGAATTATGTGAGATGCCTTAATTGTCTCCTTTTAGTGGGTCTCCTTCCATCGACTTCAACTCATCTATTCTAGAGACAATACCTAGAGCTCTATGAGTACCTATAGGCTTGCAGTCATTAGTGGTAGGTTATCTTGCCATCGATAGTTGGGAATACATCAATGTATCCTGATTGATGGAGTCTTCAAGTGTTCGACCCCAACACCTCTATTCACACTTGTAAGAATGTACTTGGTTCCTTGGTACCTACTTTCATTATCGATAGGTTGTCTCACATTTGTTAATGGTATACCTTAATGACCAGTAATCAAGCGAAGTCTCATTGTGTTCAAACTCAACTCCTTTATTCACACGATGAAGACTTTCACCTTTGGAGGATTGTGTAGAAGACTTGAAGACATCAATTTAGAGTCACATTTTTCCTGATTTGTTGCTACCATTCATTGGACCAGTACCTATGTGACTTCAGTGATCATGGGAGTGTTCATATTATGGTATCTGTGGGAGGTATTTACCTCCATGTGTGAACTTGAAAAGAATAGAAGACTCCAGGAAGCAAGAGAAACCCTAATGAGTTGGCTAATAACCCTAGAATACTTGTCGGCTCAAGAAGATAATATGTATTAGGTTATTAGCCTCCAAGAGAAGCAGTCGGCCAGAAGAATTAATATATACTAGAAAGATAGGTACCCAGAAGGAGAAGTCAGCCCCAGTAAGTTTTCCAGAACCACTATAAATACAAGGCGCCAGTCTCTCATTTGACACATCTCAGCAGTTGTAGAGAGCCAGTTCTGTGCAGTGCAGTTAGAGTTGTGTGTGCAGGTTTGGACGATAGTTGTTGGTGCAGATGCTATAGCTAGAAGTTATATTTTGGCTTGGACTATCTCTTGGCTAGGGTTTGGAACATATGATCATCCTTTATTGATGCGCTATCCTTGGGGAAAGGTGCGCTACCCTTTGTATGGATATCTAGCCTAGAGTTTGCTTCCAGAATGATTCTTTTCAAGGTTAAGGTGCTCGGAGGGTGGCTTCGGCCTATGGTTGGGTGACAAGGGTATTGTTAATGGTAAAACGAGCACACATCCTTCATATTCTAACACGTTATGGGGCCACACCTCCTTCATTTAGTCTAAACGCTGGAAGGAAACATAGCCGCTAGGATATTGAGCTCGCTGAGGAACTGCCATTAGGGTTACTAGAAGAAGCAACTTCCAAGACACTGTCGTTAGGGTTACTAGCAGGAGCAGTTGCAGAAAATCTAATCCCCTCGTTGAGGCTCTTGAAGTGAAGAGATTGACCTAATATCTGAACAGATCAGTGTGACCTATCCTAGCACATCTCTTGGTATTCTCAGCAAGCCAAGATATCAAGTTTGAGTTTGTGGTCAAATCTAGGGTTTGACCAAGTCAAAACAACCATGAATTATTCTATGAAGTTAGAGAACAATTTAGATGGAGCCTCTAACTTCAGAGCGTGGAAGACAAGGATTGACCTCATCCTTGCGAAGAATAAAGTGTTGGATATCGTGAAAGGAAAAATCGTGAAGCCAGAGTTTGAAGAAGGAAAAGAGAAGGAACCATAGAACGTTGCAACTATGGAGAAGTTCAAAGATAGTGACATCAATTCCATGAGTATCATAGTGTATTCCATAAAAGACCACTTGATACTCTACATATCTCATCTTGACTCATCAAAGAAGATGTACGATGCCCTAACAAACCTCTTCTCAGTTAGAAACATTGGACAAGTAATGAGTCTAAAGAATGAGCTATGTGACATGAAGATGAATGATGACGACAACATAACATCATACTTTGTGAGAATATCTTAGTTATGAGATCAACTATAATATATTGAAGAGATCATCTAAGAGAAGGAGTTGGTAAACATAATACTCAATGGTATTCCTAAGACATGGGATGCATTTTCCGCAAGCATGAACATAAGAAAGGAGTATCAGACATTTGAAAAAATTTGGACTTATTGTGCTCAAGAAGAATCAAGGATGAGTGCAAAAGAGAAACCCCAAAAGAAGTACGATGATCAAGCCTTCACAAAAAGATTAAAGAACTTCAGGAACAAAAGGAAGTTTGGTTCAAGGAGGAAGCCAAATCAAGAGAAAGACATTTCATAAGTACAATGCTTCAACTGTCAAAAGTATGGTCACTACAAGATTCATTGTCCCGAGCTAAAGAAAAGGAAGGAGAAACACGAAGCATCGATTGCTAAAGAAAATGAACCTACAAAGAAGACTAAGCAAGATGGAAGAGACTTCTTCTTCTAAAGGTAAAACTCTTCTTATTTCTTGTACATATCTTGTTTTCATCGTCTTTGTACATATCTTGTATATCTATCTCTTGGGAGATAATGTGTTCTAAGAAGAACTATACCTATGGAATAAAAACAAGATAAGAATGTATATCATTAGATAATACACATGAAAGGATGAAATACAAATCATGTGGAAGCTATTGCAAGATAAGCGGAATCAATCATGAAGAGACTTAGAAGAAGCAAAGACAGAAAGAAGTCAACAATCAAGAGGAAATTGGAGAAAGACTTATGACGTTTTGTAGAAGACAACAAGATGGAAGTGTGGACTTTGTTAGATAGAGAGAGACAATTATATATTGCCAAAGACAATAAGGATGAAAACAGAAGCGTGGACTCTATCAGATAGAGGGAGCCGATTATATGCACTCATACATGAAGCAAGGTTTAGGAGAGAGCTCATCCTATGATCCATTGAAGATGATGAAGTATATATCCATGATAGCATCCATGAAAGATAGTACGTATTCTTCAAATAAAAGCCTCTAAGTATCCCTGGTTGTCCATCCACATCTGTGATCCTATGATGAAAGAAAGAAATGGAATCTTTAGGGAATAGAATCTACTCCATGACCCAAGAGCTAAACATGAAGAAGAACATGAAGATTCCAAGAAATAAAGAGAAGCCAGAATAACCAGTCATTGTATCAAGAATCACAATATTACCAGTCTGATATGAACTCACTAAAAGAAATCAAGTAGAGGAACTAAAAGTCGTGATGAAGAACAATGTATGGAAGAATTATGAATGAAAGCATTGCAAGATCTAGAACTAGAGGTTCTCCCAGATGGAGGGAGAAGACTATGATGATTACTTCTTCCAGTAAACCAAACTTATCTCTACATGAGTCATTATATCATCCACTACATCCATAAGTTGGAGTTATACATCAGATGAATACAAATAATGTTCTCCAAAGAAATTGAATAAAGAGCATATGAAGAGCAATCTCAAGACTTCGAGGCATACCAGAAAGAGACCCTTGAATGCAAATAGAAGAAGACAACTTGGTGGACAACCTCCAGTGCACAGCAGAAGCGTGGTGAAGATTTCCTATAACATGGATATGATCTATTTTTCCAACTATGATATACTCTATTGTTTAGAGCTACATAAATTTGTCACAGTGTTCTAGAATAAAGTACATTTAAAATCAAGAATTACATTATCCGTGATGAAGTCTAGAAAGGAGAAAGTGGTTCTCTAATACATATCTCCACAGATGAGCAGATAAGCAGACATTTTGGTAAAGCTTCTATCCAAGATGAAAGAGGTTGTGTACTCAAGCTGGAGCTCGTGGAAACAACTTCCTTATTGAAAAATGAAGAGATGACTCTCAGGTTGGGAGGGAACACTGAAATTATTATTGAAGACATTCATTTTCAAGATTGAAAAATAGTTCATCTTGGATAGATGCTTTCCTGTTCGAAAAGTGGATTGAGTTTTCTGACGGACAACGATTTCCCATTGTGGTTAACATAGGAAATTGTCCATATTGCTAATATATCATAGACAACGAATTCCCATTGTGGTTAACATGGGGAGTGGTCTATGACAGTCTCTCTTCTCGAGGGTTACTCAAGAAGACTGGCCCGCCTCCCCGGACAACGATTTATCATTGTGGTTAACATGAGGAATGGTATGTTTTTGAGGTTGATATAGGACAATCTTTTCCTCTTGTGGTTAACAGAGGAACTGGTCCAGACAGTCATTCCTTAGGGTTTATACATTCTCTCCAGGGTGCACTTTGATTAGTGTAAGAGGAATGGCCCAGGGTGGGGAATGGTCCATGCTCAACAATCAGGGACATGCATTCCTTAGGGTTTATACATTCTCTCTAGGGTGCACTTTGATTAGTGTAGGAGGAATGGCCTAGGGTGGGGAATAGTCTAGGCTCAACCTTCCTTAGGGTTTATACATTCTCTCCAGGGTGCACTTTGATTAGTGTAGGAGGAATGGACCAGGGTGGGGAATCGTCCAGGCTCAACATTCCTTAGGGTTTATACATTCTCTCTAGGGTGCACTTTGATTAGTGTAGGAAGAATGGCCCAGGGTGGGGAATGGTCCAGGACAACTATTCTTCCTTGTTTGAGAAGAATAATCCAGATATCTCATTGTTCTAGTCTGAGGGCAGATATTCTTTCAGATCTCACAAATGTGAGTGAAAGATTGGACCAGATTATTCAGTCTATATCATAACATTGTTTATGTGCAGGTTGATATTAGATGTTTGTTATGAATATTGTATGATAGTAGATGTATACTACTATCATGGATATGTTCCACTGTTCGTGACTATACGTTGTTGATCAAGTACTTGTGTGTTACTTGGTGTGGTAGTGTACCACTGGATTGTAGTTATGTACTACTATGGATAGACATAGTTGTGTTCTATTTTTGTTCTGATTGTATTGAAGACTATCAATAGTTTATTGGAGATAATCATTAGCCAGATGAATGATAAATAGAGATTTTCCAGACAAAAAATTGTTCAGAGCATTTACTCTTCTATACTAGAAGAATGGCTCTTGTATCACTCTATGGAGTGAGCATCATGTCTAATTACTCAGATAGAGTATGGTTTTGAGAGATGATGTAGTTGATGACACTAATGATGATGATGGTGCTCATGATCTAGCCATGATATAGTCTATACAACTATGTTGATGCTACCGGGTGAATGGTATGTTTTTGTGCTCAAGACCATTACCTGTAAATACCTTCCTATCTAGGAGGGACTATTGATATTATGGTAGCTATGGGAGGTATTTACGTCCACGTGTGAACCTGAAGAGAATAGAAGACTCCAGGAAGTAAGAGAAACCCTAATGAGTTGGCTAATAACCCTAGAAGACTTGTCGGCTCAAGAATATAATATGTATTGGGTTATTAGCCTCCAAGAGAAGAAATCGGCCAAAAAAAATAATATAACCTAAACAGACAGGTACCCAGAAGGAGAAGTCGGCCCCAGTAATTTTTCCAGAACCACTATAAATACAGGTTGCCAGTCGCTCATTTGACACATCTCAGCAGTTGCAGAGAGCTAGTTTTGTGCAGTGCAGTTGGAGTCTTGTGCGTAGGTTTGGAGGAGAGCTGTTGGTGCAGCTGCTACAGTTAGCAGTTACGTTTTGGCTTGGACTATCTCTTGGCTAGGGTTTGGAACATATGATTAGCCTTTGTTGATGTGCTATCCTTGGGGAAAGGTGTGCTACCCATTGTAAGTCTATCTAGCCTAGGTTTTGCTTCTAGAATGATTCTTTGTCAAGATTAAGGTGCTTGGAGGGTGGCTTCAGCCTATGGTTGGGTGACAAGGGTATTGTCAATGGTAAAACAGGGAGATCATATTGTACTCCATTGTATACAGATATCTTTAGATTGATTTTGAGACTGGTTTTAGTGGGTCTTGTTCGTGACTATGACAACCTTTGGCATGTAACCACCTTTTTATTGCCTACTCATGGCCATCAACAGTTGTTTGGTATATTTTCACATGGATCTGTAGTGTAATTCAAATTGGCATCCATGTGTGCAAAGTCAATGTAGATCATAATAACCAACTAGTTCTTCTAGATGGGTCTCCATTACTCCACTTCTGGGTATTATAATGTATTTCTCCCATTGCAGATACTCCTATAACCTCACACATTAGGGGGCATCTTTTATAGCAAGATTTTCCTCACCCTATGAAAACTTTCACAAAGGGCCTTTTTCCATTTCCATATGCAAACTTGAAGTCCCTTTTTTGCAAATCTCAGGGGTAAAAAACATTATTTTTCCACATATATGCACCCTACCTATTTTACAGCATGTGTATATGCAGGTTGCACTACTACAAACCACGTGCATTGGGTTTTGTGCCCAAATTAAAAAAATGGTGTCGAGTTTCCATGTCACTCCATGAGATCCATGATCCTTGACATTCCATATACTGGAAACATTCCAACTCGACCCTTCAGTTCCACTTAAAGGATATAAATGGGCCAAATACGAGCTATGGAAAAGAGGAGAGAAGAATTCAAATTTGAGAGAAAATTTACTCTGGAGAAATTATTCACTTCATATGGAGTCTACATACTTTTTTCCTTTTAAGTCAGAACACATTGTTCAGCCCCCAAGATCTTCCCTACTTGATTGAGAACCTCATTGTATCTCTTATGTGAGCTTGCCTTTGATGGAGGATTGAAGTGGTGGAGGAACAAATGGAAGGGACTTATGTTCTTAGTTTTGATCTGTGCCGCCACAGAAGTTTGTAATTCATTCACTTATGTTGATTACATTTTAATAGAAATACTCTTTTCTTATCCAATTAATATCTTGCAAATATTTGAATTATTATTCCATGGGAATATTTGTTATGAATGTTGATAGATTATGGTATTGAATGTGCTAACATTATATATTATCACCATATGCTCACATTTCTTGGTTGTTGAGGACAATTTCCAGGTGTATTTATTTGAGTCAAGTGCTCAATGGTGGACTTTATCAAACGTCTGGAAGAGGTGGGCCTTTTATCTTGTCTTGTTATCATATTTGTTTATATAACTTACATGAGAATAGAGTCGATTTCTGCAGTCATTTCCATCTGTTGTGGTTTACCCCTAGCCATAGAGAGAATTTTCTCATAACAAAATTGGCAACCATACTGGGGATAGAATCTTCTTTTCAGGGTTTGGAATATTTTTCTCCTTTGATTTATCTTGTTTATATTGAGTTTCTTGTTGTATAACTGCTTGATAGCCTCTTGCCAACAAGTTGAGGGTTTCAATTTAGATAAATCCAATTTGGGTCAACCTTGATCAAATTCGAGTCAGTTCAAGTGATGCAGACCCCCTACCTCTGCCTTGGCAGGGTCCACTGACCTCCCGGTCAAGGATCATTCTTCCTATGATGAGCTGAAGTGGATCTTTTGGTTCCCTACTGGAACCCTTGAATAAATCCATAGGTCCTCTTTTGAATACTCACCCTGTGCAACTAAGAACCAGGCATGAGCCTTACCTCACATGACCACGACACTATGACCTCAGGCCATGCCAAAAGGCATATTTTGTGAATTACGACTTCATGAATCCTGTGTTGAGTTCCTTGACTCCTTCAAGTTTCGAAACCCCAAAAAGGGATAATGGTCCTTAGCTGCTCCCTTCTCTTCACTCATGTGACCCTGTCCTATGACCTAGGGCCAAACTTCAAAAGAGTTTCAGGACTTCGCGACTCACGAAGTCAAAGGTTGATACACCTTGGATCCTTCGATCCTTGAGACCCCAAAATGTCAATACCTCAGATCGACAGTCCACGACCTTGATCGATCCAATGGCCCAGATCCTGTCGTAATTTCGGTCATCGCGAGTTTTCCCTGGTCTTTACCTTTGTTCTCCCGAAGTCCAAAACCCCGATGGCTTCTGTATCTCTTCCACGCATCCTCTGAATGGACTCTCCTGACCTCTTTCAGGGTTTCGTGAACCTCACCTCTGTGCACGATGTTCTCCAAACCCTGAAAGTCAAAATATGAGGTCCCCTTGTGTGCACGAGCATTAAGGTTCATACACCTATGGCAGGTCTGATGGTTGTTGGCTATCTACACTCATATCCAATGGCTCAGATCCATTTTCTCCCGCTCTTTCCTTCGCTCATCTGGATGTGCTCAATGATATAGATCTCAGCTCCTCAGCTGATCCAACAAAATTTGTGATCCTTCCTCCTGAGTTTTGACTTTCTTCCTAGACTTGGAAGATTTTCAAAGTCTCAAAGGCCTCGACCTTTCCTTCCTCTACAAGCCCTGATGGCTTTGGATCTCTCTTGCGTTTTGGAAACACTATATTTTCTGAGCTTTGTCAACTCTAAAACCTCGAAGGGTTTCTCGGCCTGTGGTTCCTTTCTATTGGAACTTTATGTGCAAAGGCACTATTCCGCCTGAGCTTCATGTTTCCTCATATTTCTTAAGGGACTGGGCCCTTCTGCATCCTCCAAGGGAAATATGGTGCCCTCCCGAAATCCTCCCACTCAAGCACTCCTTGTTTAGCTGACAGAGTGTTTAGTAACTCCGTGAGTGTCTTCTCTTAGACACTTCTCCTTCCCCTAAACTCGAAATAGAGTTCCTTCCGTGCACTCTATGGACTCGCTCGATGCCCTCCTATCAGAGCTCTACAGAACCTACAATGATTCTGTCTTCTCTGCTCCCTCCTCTGCAAAACCTTACCTCCAAGGTGTTCAACAACCTTGAGGCTTCTCCCTGAGTCTAAGACTTCCTCTGGTGGACTCTCCTGACACGTCTTTGTTTGAATTCTGCATAAATCAGAAGTGCACTCTTGCACTGGCCTTCAGAGTCCTCAGTACTCTGTCATGCAACCTCTTGCATGGAACCACAAAGAACCCAGACATAAATCAACAAACTCCTAAATATATGAGAAACTCTATCGACCCCTGCAGATGGCATCTAACATACATCTACAACATATGCACAGAAAAGCATAAAATATGCTCATAAACACACACAATACAATATGAAAGAAAAATTTCTCTATTTGTATTAATCTTAGAATGCCTGTACAAAGTTTACAAAATCTTGGATTGCAACAGATTCTTGGATCCTCTCTTTTTCCTCTCCTTTTTAAAAAATGAAAGAGTTCTAGATACAAATATATTTTACCAATAGGGGCTCCTCGAGATATTCCTTCCAAGATACCTACTCTCATTAATTTACATTGAATTTCATTCAATGGTTGTCTAGTCTAAATCGAATCTATATATTCAGCCTATCAACCATTAAAGGTGACCCTATCTACTACATGGAAAAATGAATCTGCATAGCTCTTCGACCTTACAACAGTTATTACATTTTTGAATTTGAAAATGAGAGGGTTGCGCCTCTCTCCTCCATTGAATGCGCGCAGAATGTCCTAACTAGCTGGCACATTGTTGATGTCAAGTGATTCTCCTGCATCATCAAGTCTTCTACTAGTTGGCCACAATAGTCAAGTTGACCAAGGCTACAAGTTCAGAAGACTCAGTCATTCAATACAACGAAACATTTGATGGGTTTATGATTCTAATGTCTTGAATACCACAAATCATTCCTCCATTAGTTGGTTCGATCCGTGTCCAAGAGAGATGGTATGCATATCACAATCTAGGAAATTCATGCATGAGTATGTTAGATCCAGTAGTTAAGGGTGTCGACCATGCCAAATATAGGGTAGGATGGGTCGAGCAATGTGGACACAATAACAGATCAATCCGTCCTTAATTCATGTCGAGAAATCCCCTATCGACATCCAAAAAAATAAGATACAGTTGGGAAAAGTCAATAATGAGAGCATTTAACCAAAACTAAAGAAACACTATCCAACTCCAATAGAGAAATTAAAAAAATAGTTATGGGAAAAACCCCATCAATATCATTCTCATTCAATCCATATGGGTGGATTTTCAAATGCTTTAAAAGCCATATGAAACAATTAGTAGTTATTTATTCAAAGAAAATAAATTCAAATTGGCTTGAACATTGTCTTTCTTGCATCCGAGTATTCGTCTACAATCCTGATATCAAATAATAAACAACTCTGATAACATGTTGGAACAAAGATTAACTGCAAAAAGGAACAAATCTGAGAGAAGTAATGGTGTCAAAATACACTATAGCACCAAAGAACAAGTCACTCAATGAGCAAGCGAAGATCTACCAATATTATTTGATGATTTGAGATGATCGATAATATATAATAGAAAAATCACATGGATCGACTGTAAATGGGTTTCAGTCATGGAACGAAACCAAAAAAATCGGGTGAAGGAAGTTGCACCTGTCCATAAAACATGGATCAAGGATCCTTAATTGGACATGGTCAACCACCATTTTAGTCAGTCTTCAACCCAAATAATTGGTCACCCACTCTTTTGACAAGGTGAGGTTTATGATGGAAGCACATGTTCCAACACAGAGAGATGGTGATGACTATGGAGATTCATATCAAGGGTTTAGGAGGAAGACACAACAAGATGAATGTCAAAGAGTTTTACATTGAGATAGATCAATTAAAGGAAAGTTTGAGTGTGTTGAAAAAGTTCTTACATGAAATAACTGAAGAAAATAAAGGATGAGGTTGGAAGTTGAGGAGAAGGGACAAGTGGTGATCTGTAAACTATCATGGATATTCCTCTGGAATAGTTCGTCACAACAAATCTAATAAATTACTGAAAATCTTTACTATTAAGGTTATTTTTCCTTTATATCTCCATAATATTTAGTTACTGATTTTCTGCTCATGCATGAAATAGATAAAATGAGGAAAATAGAGAACAGTAAAATACAATCAACCCGTCCACAAATAAACACAATATATGCCTTGGGAAACCCAATACGAGAGAAAACCTATCTAGAAGGTGAGGCTACTATTCTCTCTTTTCTATGGTATAAAAATGATGCAAGTACAAAGAAAGAGACACTCTTCATGGAGTTTTCTTTGACACTGTGGTCTATATGGATACTAAAAAATATCTCCTCCTCTGTTGTGCTCATACAATACCACTCTTATATGATTTTCTCAGCTATGAAACAAGATACAATGCAAAATAATGGAACCCCTTCTCCTATTAGTGGCCTGATATTTAACATAGCTCAATAGCCATATAAGGGTAGGATTTTGAATTATTTAACCCTGAATTATGAAAGGGTTTTGGACCTTATATAATATTATTGAAATTACACGCGTCTCTAGCCCCATATGTATGTGTAACATGGGATGACGTTGCATCTGCTCATACCACAGTGGTCAACACAATAGGTCAAATTGTGGGAGGTATAACTTTTGCATACAAGATCTGGTTGATGAATGGTTTCCATTGTTGCCAAGGTCTCGGAGTGTAGAACACTATCAAGGGGGTGGGAACATATTTTGAACCTGAGAACCCAATTTTTTTTTATTTAATTCCTCAAAATTTCTTTGGAAGGTATTGGACCCCAATTTTCCAAACTCAGACTTGCCACTAAAATGACCCTACAATCTTGTTCCTCCAATTTTTTCTACTCTCAAAGCATCAATAAAGATGAAAAATATTATAATGATCAAATATGGATCATACCTCCCCATTTAAGGAGGCTTTTGGTCCCTAAACTATTTACTAAATGAGATGAGGAAATGTTTCCTTTGCCTTCTCCCTCGAGTACCACTTTTCTTTTCCTAGAATTTTTTCTTTCAACCAAATATTCCAAAGGTCATATTGACCCTATCTTCTAGTTATGTACCACTTTTGCAAAAATGTGACCTTTCGTAACTCTACCTGAGAATTTGGTGCTTAGTCCTCTATGGAAGGTAGGAGCTACTTGTCTACCTGATCTAACATTGAAGGTTCACACAATTTGAGATTCTCCACATTCACTACTGAGTAAATGCACATATATGGGGGTAGGCTGAGTCTGTAGGAGTTATCTTCCAACTTTTACTATACCTCAAAAGGACCATACCACAAAGCCTTGATAATCTTACGAGGACCCCATAGCCTTTCCTTTTTCAGTTGTAACAATATTTTCTCCCACTCTAAATTCTCTCTTTGTTTTGTGTTGTTCATGTATAACCTTGTACTTTTCCTATTGTTATCCCTAAAGTTTTCCCTAACTGCTAAGGGGAAAGCTAGGGAACCTCAGTTATTTCAATGGTTTATTCTTGTATGTTGAGTTGAGTTTATAGTTTGGTTTGTGGATGAAGTAGTGGATAAACTGGACAACACAAGGTGTTGGTTACATTTTTAGAACAAGTTTCTAAAACACTCAGCTTAGTCAATGGCATTCATTCTAATCAATTAGATACAAAAGATATAAAATAGAAGAAAAGAGAAGTTTTAAGTTTCACAATCCGTTCACTTACAAAGAATACTTTCCAATCCCAGATATCATTTAGAGACTAGAAAGAAAAATTAAATACAAATCCTGCAAAAGGTAATTTAAATAACAAAACTTTTATTGATGTTCAACATGTAACAAGATAAACCAAATGATTTTCAAAATATTCAAATGCATTCAAGTAGAATAGAAGAAATATAAGACAAGAATAATATAGTATAACCATAATAATGTATTTTCCATCGAGTGCAAAATGTACTATATTCCCAACTATTATAATACAGACCAATATGTTCCTTTGTGCCACAAAAACTAAACCCCAACTTCCTTCCAAGATGAAGCCCCCTTTGTTCTTCATGTATCTTTGTTTTTATCAAATTACAGAGCTTAATTCCCTCTAAAAAATTCAAAATAAGATTCAAAATAAATGGATCTATTCTCATTTTTGTAGCACAAGATTAGGATCTAGGTTGAATTGATGAGGTGGAAACTCTAGAAAATCTAGAAAAATATGGAAAAAATTAGCAAATCTGGAAAAACGAAGCCCTAAATTTCCACCTACCTCCTAAACAATTTACTTTTCTTGAAAACGACCCACTTGTTAGATAAACAATACCATTTTGCAAGTGGATTTTTAATGGGTTTTCCAAATGCTTCACCATTTGCTCGAAATGCGTGTACAAATTTGACTGCAAAAAACAATCACCTACATGAAATTCTGCATCTTTCTTAACTTTTTTGTTGTAGCTTGGAATTTTGAATTTATATCTCTTTTTTTTTTGATACATCCTCTATTTCTCCATTAGGAACTATTTCTATACTTGTTTTCTCAAGACACAAACTAGCAACATTAATTGTTTTCTCTGTAAATAATTCATTATTAGCTTTAAGCATTTCCCCTCCAATGTTAGTATCACTAGGGATAATTGTATTGCCTCTTTGAGAATTGTTTTATTCTAAGTTAGATGGCGATGCATATGCAGAATATTTAGTTTGAAATAATACACATGTAGGATCAATGATTTTTTGAGTGCTAAATGCCAAGTTTCTTGGCTTTTCAACTATTGAAGCTAATGATTGAGTAGAGTTTGAAATGCTATCACACTTAGAAGAAAATACATTTGACAATCTGCCTTGTGTGGCTGGTGTAGATATAATGTCGGTGGTAGCTATATCCTCATGTACATCATCTCTAGAGGAGACCATAGTTTGTACTATTTCTTCAGTTCCCCAAGTGGACTTAGACATTGTTTAGCTTATTGATGATTGTTGACTAACAATTTTAGAAGAAGTGATTGGGATTTAGGATTGGAATGAACTGATTAAAAAAATGAATAACATAAACAAAGAGATATGAGGAATAACAAAAATATACAATGAACAATATCTTATATTAAATAATGAAATAGGTTGAAACTGTAAAACTGCAGAACTGAAACACTTGCTCAAATGGTGGTAGTTATCTCTGAGAAGAGATGTGGCTTCTACGTGCATCCATCTGAGAATAATGGAATACAATGAGGTTCCAGAGGCATTTTTGACATTACTCATGAATTCCAAAACCCTAGACATCCAAAAACCTAAACCTAGAAGGTGAAACACCAAAATTCATGTGGTCCCTATGGGTAAATTGGTGTAATTTGGTACCTCAACTTCCCCGAGTCATAAATTTTTCATACGACCTTCGTTTTAGGCATGCGATATCCCGTTGGAAATTTATTTCAGAGAAATACACATTCTGTCATCAAACTTTGACTCTGTCTACAGTTTCACTGTGGCGAGCCAAAAAAACAACATTTAGGGCCCCAAAATGGCCATGGAAGTACAACAAGACGTGCTGACATGAAAACATACAAAACAATCCAGTTGGATTAGGTGAGAGGCCACCCGTATCCACTTGGAGGATGTGTGGGGCTTCAAACAACCCCATAAGTGTAGAACCCACAATTACAAAGCAGTAGAGAAGAACATGATGAACAAAAATAGACACGAGGAGCTAGTTTGAATAGGGGGGTGGCCACCAATATCCACCTAGATCAATCCTCCCCCCTTGGGAAGCAATGGTCTCCATTGCGTTGAGTTCCCCCATAATTTGAGAAAACTTATGTTGGATTTGGCTCTAGGTGATCCACTTGCCTTGGTGTAGGATTTTTCCTTCCTTGATAACTCAGTAAATTTGGATCAACTGCTAGCGAGTGCCCTTGACCTGTGTGTCCACTACCTGATCAATGGATGTGTGTTCCATGCAGTCAGGTTTGATATCTTTTGGTGTCAATTGTGCTGTGATCTCAGAGGTGTCCAATAATGGTGTAAAATATTCTCGAAGGAGGTCAACATTGAATACTGGATGCAGACCAAGGAAGGGTGGAGTGTTAAGCTCAAAATCATTGCTACCCACATCCTTGGTGATAGTGTAAGGCCCATAACGAAGTGGGAGAAGCTTCTGATGGGGTATGGTCAGACACTCCTTCTGCAAATGTAACCAGACTTTTTCGCCAACCTGAAACTAGTGTAACACCCTATGTTGATCATGGTTCTTCTTGTACTTAGCATTGGATTTCTTCAAAATCTCCTGGACCTATTGGTGGATGTGTTGAATCCTATCAATGAATCTGGTGGCTGTGTCGATTGTAGACTAGTCAGGGGAAGAGTCTGTCTGTGCGGTGGCAAGAGGAAGTGAAACATCAATGGGTCCCAAGGGTTGGAATCCCAGACCCACCTAAAATGGTATATGGGTGGTGGAACTATGGAGAGCCTTGTTGTAACTATGTTGGACATATGGGAGACTCTCATCCCATGTACATGGATTCTTATAATTGTACATGCACATGATGTGCACAATCATCCTATTGACTACCTCTGTTTGGCCATCAGTTTGGGGGTGGAAAGAAGTGGATTTTGTGAGCTTGGTGTCCAACAGAGACCAGAGACTCAACCAAAATGTGTTGAGGAACCTGCTATCTTGGTCGGAGATGATGGTCTATGGTATCCCAAAGTGGACACACACATGTTCGAAGAAGAGCTTCACATCATCTACCGCTATGCCATTCTTCTTACAGGTTCTGAGGATGGCCATCTTCGAAAACTGATCAACGACCACCAACATGCAATCATTTCCTTTCTTAGTGGATGGTAAGCCAGACATGTAATCCATTTAGATGGATTCCCAAGGATTCTTGGGAATATGAAGAGGGGTGTATAAGAATTGTTTCTTGATGGCTGACTTGGAAATGGAATAGGAAGTGCAAGATATGATATACTTGTTGACATCCTGTCGAAGTTTTGGCCAATTAAAATGTTTCTAAAGAACGACCAAAATTTTCACTATGCCAAAATGTCCTGCCACTCGACTATAGTGGGATTCCAAAATCATCTTTGCACGCTCTCTTGTAGGAACATAGAGATGGCTTGGGTTGCATAAGACTCTATCCTGAATGTGAAAATCAGTGACATTTGTGCATGTACTGAAGAGTTGATATCTGGTGGCGAAGTCTGGATCTTGCTGATAAAGTTGGGGCCACTCAGATGCTTCATGTCCACAAGAATGGAGCACAGTGGTGAGTGAAACTAAAGGAGGCCAACTGAGGTAGTCAATGACACAATTGGGGATACCTATCTTATACTTGATGTTGATATGTAATTGCTGCAGGTAGGTGGACGACAACTGAATGTGGTTGTTCTGCAATTTCCCCTGTGTTTGTATGAACTGCAAAGGCTTGTGATCAGTGTGTATGATTGTCTCTTTCCCTATAATGTGATGTTTCCATTGACGTTAATATTGTACAATGGAATAAATTTCCTTGTAATAGGTGGGGTATTTCTAGATAATATCAGAGAGTGTCTCACTATGGTATGCCACTAGATGCCCGTGTTGAGTGAAAACTGCACCCATAGCATAGTCATATGCATCAATCTCAATATCGTATGGTTGTTGTAGATCGGGAAAGGAGATTACTGGAGTTGAGAACAAGCGATGCTTCAGATCATCGAATTCTTGTTGCTTCTCCTTCCCCCACACGAATGTGGTGCTAACACCTCCCTTGGTCACCTGGCTAAGTGACCATGCAATATGAGAGAATCCCAACATGAACCATCTGTAGAAGTTTTCTATTCCAAAAAATATCCAAAGATCAGTTAGTGTGGTCAGGGTTGGCCAGTCACGAATGACTTGGATCTTATCTGGATCAACATGTACCCCAATATCATCAACAATGTAGCCTAATTATTGGACCTTGTTCATTCCAAAAGAGATTTTTTCCAAATTGGCATAAATCTTGTGCTACTGCAGAGTGCTCAAAACCTACTGAATATGTCGCATGTGCTCCTCCCACATTTTGTTGAAGATAAGGATGTCATCCAAATTTACTACCACAAAAAAATTGGTGAATGGTTTCAATACATCATCCATCAACCTCATGAAAGTGGCTAGTGCATTTGTTAAGCCAAAGGGCATGAATAGAAATTCATAGAGACCTTTTTTAGACTTGAAGGTTATCTTCCATACATCATTTGGTTCGATGGGAACCTGGTGGTAGCCAAATTTTAGGTCAATATTTCTGAAGCAATTTTCCCCCTTGAGTTGGTCAAGAAGGTCATAAATCCTGGGAATAGGGTAGCGATTCCTGACAATGATTTTTTTTAAGGCTCTACAATCAATGCAGCATTGCCAAGTCTTGTCCTTGTTCTGCACCAGTACAATTGGGCTTCCACAAGGGGAGGAGTTGGGTCTGATGTGCCCCTTTTGAAGAAGCTCTTGGATCTGATGCCTGATTTCGTCATTCTCCATCAATGAGTGCCAATAGACTGGTCCATTAGGTAGAGGTGTGTCATGGGTTAGATCAATTGGATGTTTGACTTGGCAATGTGTCGGTACCCCTATAGGTGAGGAGAATATTTCTTTGTATTATTCCACGATCTCGTCCACTTGCTTCTGCTGGGAAAAGAGGCAATGTGTAGAGGCCACAGATTTGGAGGTGACCTTCTTCTCACTGTGAGAACAAATCACAAAGAAGATGAACTTCTTGGTCTTTGAAATGACCTTACTGCATTTCTTAGCAGACATTAAAGAAATATAAGTAAGCGGTGTGACCTCCGGGATCCTGTACAATTGTCTACCCAAAGTAATAATACAATTGTGGGGTATAGAATCATACAAAGCATGACACTTCCACAAATATGGTTGTCATAAAAGAACATCACAAAATTCAAGATGAGAAATATCACACAGTACCTCATATTTGAAAGGCTTGATGTCATAGGGCAGACAAAACTGTTGGATGACACAAAGATCTTTTCCATGGTGAAGCCAGCTGATGGTGTAGGGTTTCAGGTGCTTTTTTGTTGGCAGGTCCAACTGCTTGATGACCTCCACTGAAATCAGGTTCTTCTGACTACCACTATCGACAATGAAATGAAGTAGATCCCCCTTTACCCACATCTGCGAGTGAAAGAGGCGTTCCCCTTCCTCTGGTTCTTCTAGTTCACTTGGTCATACTTTGGTAGTACCGACAATGGAACTGAGTTCAACATCTATAATCTGCTTCCCTCCTTCAGTATTTGACTGCAAATTAGAATCGACCTCTGAATCTGAATCCTTTAGCTTGGCTACGAGGGACTGCTTGGAGCGACATTTTTCATTGTTGTGCCAAGGACTTTTATGGTACTCACACCATTTTCCCCTATCCTTCTTCATCTTCTCATTTCCCTTCTTTTGTTGTGGATTGGATTGGTTGTCTTGAGGGAGACCATATAAAATTGGTCCCTTGTTGTGTGGGTTGGGGCTGCCTTTTCCCTTCTTTGACTGTGAGGGGTTTGCAGATCCAAACTCTCATCATTTCTACTTAAATTTCTTCTCAATCTTGATAGCGTATCTATAAGCCATTCCCAATGAGGCGATGTCCAGGAAATCCATTTCTGTTTGAATGTATCTATTCAAACAACCACGGTATTTGAGCACTAGATAACACTTAGATTCTTTGATACCCAATTTGGTGCATAGGGTATGGAAAATATTGGTGAAATATGGTACTATCTGGTCCCTTTCTTCATGTAGGGTGGTCCATCTGGTGTACTGGTCCTTGTAGATTCCAACAGGGTAGTATTATTCTTTGATGGCGTCATGAAACAAATCTCATGTAGGGGCCACCACAAACATTGTAGATTCCTCCACGACCCTTTTCTCAGAGTAAGTATCCCACCAATATTTAACATGGGGAACAACCTTGAGGAGTGAAAAAGTGATCTTTTCCCTATTGGAAAAATTGTGGACCAACAAATATCCTTCGAGCAAATTCAACCATTTATCTACAACATCTGCATCTATTAGTCCTTCAAATAATGGAATATCAGAATTTACCTGTACTTTGAAGGGGGTTACATGGCTATTTGATGAAGATGCTTCTCCTGTGGGTAGCCTTCGATGGATCTACATGAAATTGTATGGAATATGGTTCAGCCATATTCAGATTATCTTCATACTAAGATGAGACCAAATTTGATACCCCTTCCTAGGAATGAATATTTTTCTTTTCTTTCTCAATGCTTGCCATGAGGTCATTAGCACTGATATAACCTTCATACTGCCACAATAGGCTTCCATTATATCCAATAGCTAACAAAGATGGACAAGAGTTATGTGGATAGAATGTTGAAAAATGAACAACATATATGCTTCCTTCTATAAAATGTAGGACAATGCAGTATTCAGACAACAACTTCACCACCTTTGAATCTTGTAATGTGGACTGCTCAATATCAGCATGCATCTCACCATAATCTCCAATATATACTAGCAGAATCTTCCTCCAAATTGTGGCTTCATCTATTTCCTAGGACATAAATTCTTTAAATTCTACTGATGAAAATAAAACCTCCATCATCCGGTTGAGGGGATTCAACTTTAGACACCACCTTTTTCCTTTTATTATTTTTGGTTTTTCTTAGCTATGAAGATTTTTCAACTTGTATGTCAAGGGTTTCATGTACATGCTCAACCTCTATTTCTCAAAGAGATGATTGAATTTCCTATGACATTTTTTTGGTTCTCCTCCTCGTATAAACCTTATCACATTCCACAAATCCTTGTTTCAAAAATGAGGAAGCTACGTGATTAACTGTATATGTTCTTTACCATTTTTATCGCAAATGAAAAACTTGGTCAAGTTTATTTTTGGTCATCATATTAATATCATCATGATGATTTGGCATGCCAAATTTGAGACAAACCTAGTTCACGGTTTTTGAAAAAAACATTAAATGGTTGTAGGTGACAGTGGCTCATTTCTCAAAAAATATGGATTAGTTTGACTTGTAATTGATCATGTTGTTCATATTACATTAATTCATTTCCCCTCCAAATCTCACAGAGAATGGATGCATGGTTTGAAATATATGGTCAAATCAAATTTATAGTGGAACTCTAAACTCCCTATACAAATTTCTGCAATATTTCAGGGAAGGCTTCTAATAATTCAATCTCATATGGTTCCAATCAAACAACTCGACCTCCATTTTTAGTCAACATATTGTTGGTTTCACTCTCTATTTCACCTGCAAATGATAGGGTTTCACCTTACTCGGACATATAAGAATTCCTAAACTTGTTGAAGTACAAGCATAAATGCATTTGTGTTCATGCATAGGAATCAAGTAATCATTAAGATATGCCATAACCATTTGCAAAATCTTATACATGATTTTTGGATTGTTGTCACGATCCTTGGATTTGAGATAGACTTAAGACAATGATGTCCTCGTGTGCTACAAGAATGAAATCATTCGTGTATCGTCCTTTTCATTTCTTTAACTTTGGAGAAGATGCACTTAAAAATAAACATATCCGATGTGACGCATTTCTTTCCATGTAGAATTTCAAAATATCCTATAAGAAACAAATGAAAACCAATTAAAGAAAATAAAATCACACCAAAAAGAGAGAGGTAAAGTGTTAAAAGGTGTAATCAACAAATACAAATAGGCTCAAAGACAAATAGGCTCAGGACAGGTTTTGATAAAACAGGATGAAATTTTTAATAATAGAAAGGTGGTAATAGGCTTAAGGACTAAGATTGTCTCCATCTGGGGATAATGTTCTTCTTGTGAAACATTTAAGAACCACAAACCAATGCCTTCCTTTAAAATTTGTCATAAATAATTGTTACCTATAACGTTTCTATGTTACTCTCTTTTGACGTTTGTCTTATTGATATATCAAATCCACCCTTCATACTAAAATACTAAACTACAACAAACATAATTCTGTACTAGTGTCTCCATTGGGACATGGAGTCTTATTCCTGCACACTATGTCAAACTGAAAAAATTGACATTACTCTCACACTGGAAGTTGATCTTCAAAACTGAGACCAACATGTTCAAAAATAAATCTTATTTATGTATAACTCCTACACAACTAACCAATCAACTTCTTGATCAAGTCACATCAAACTTCCAATGCAACCATGAACACGTTTGACTAACTATCAGAACTTCTTGCATGCAACGGTTTGATAAAATGAAGAAAAAACATGATAGATATAGAAAAACAATTATGGACAACTCAAACTTAATGTTGCAATTAAGTGCCATACCAAAGGCTATGATGTTTGGGACCCCTGAAGAAATTTTCTCCATCCAAGTATCCACTCGATCATGAAAAACATGGAAAATTTCCATCTGACTTAAAAGACCAAGCCGCTCCTCTGTAATTTCTTCTCTACTAACCAAATTGTGCTGCAAATATCCTCCTTGAAACCATCCATGAGTATTAGTAGTAAAATCATCTTGAGAAGAAAATTCCTTTGTAGATTCCAAGGCAAGAGGCTCTAAAGGAAAGAATATACTTTCACCAATTTCAAGAGAAGGGACATCATGCTCAATTAAATATTGTTTTTTCTAAATTGCCTCTTTATCTCCCTCACTACCTAAATCAGATGCATAATTGTCATATACATGCTTCCTGCTGTAGAATTCCATGTGTGTTGATGTATAAAAATGCACCTCTAAATCGTCCTCATACTCATAAAAAGCAAGGAGATATCCAATAAAGTTTTGAGCATCAAATTCATCAAATTCATGACTATTAGAAACATATGATGTGATGTCAAATGTATCTAGAGTATGACTATCGTCTGCTTCAACTTTTGATACAATGCTGAAAATTTTTCCAACTACATAACAAAACTAGAAAAGGCTTCAATGGATAGTGAGTTCTCCTCTACTTCATTAAGATTTATTTCCTTTTCATCAATTACATGATTCTGAATATATGGTGCAAACTCTTCACAACAGTGCTCAAAAATACATTCAATTGGAAAATATATTCTATAGTGATCATGAAATACTATACGAAATTGCTTCAACAAGGATATACCAGAGTGAGGAAGAGATCGATATTATTCTTGAGCATCTCCTTCGAGTGAGTACATGGACATCCTCATGAAATATATCCAAATGATGCATAAGTTCATGAAACTCAATCAAATGTTCAACAATATTATCATATATACCTTCTTTAAACTTGGGAAGTCATCCTTGCCATTCATCAACATGGGGTAGTGGATTTGGATTACTAGGAACAAATGAGAAGTCAAATGGAGAAAATCTGCGAGCTAAGATAACATTCATAGCCTTCGACGTCCTAAATCAGTGGATTCGCCTGTGGATTCTTACTTCATAGAGTCACTAGGTGAATGATGTAGTCACATATAGTGTTTAACTCATTTTCACCATCAAGATCTAGAGTTGATTGTTGTCATTCTCCCAGGGAAATATTACCTTGTTACTTTGTTACCCAACAATGACGCCAAAATATGTTATCCCTAAAGTTGTCCATGATTTCTAAGTGACAAGCTAGGGTGTTAACACATAATATTGATCATGTAAAGGAGGATTTATTATTTTCATAACCTATAATTTAACCATTTCTCCAGGGATTATGTCATACCATCTACTAACAACCTCCTCGAAGTGTGCAAGCTATATTTGAGTTGGTGTTGCGAACTGGCGTTGCGAACTAGTTAAGGAGGAGAATTGTAGCTTGGATAGGTTGCAAGCACTCATGTTCATAATTATCAACATCCACAGAAGCCTTAGGGCCATCAGGTAATCCATGAGGTTTTTCATCCCGTTTGAAGGTCGAGAAAGTAGTTTTGGATGTTTTTCCCTTTGGCGTTGTGAACTAGCAGACAATTGTTGCGAACTCATTTCCTGTAGCAGCTGCTTTACATATTTGATCATAAATCCAAAACAGTGATGTGGGTTGCTCTGAAATTATTTTTTTAGGATCATGATAATTTCATTAACTTTCTGTCCAAATTTCATATTGACCCATTTTGTAGTTCGCGAGATATAATTAAAACACCAATGCATTGCAAATTGGCGCTCCAAACTCTTTGTTTTGCATAGTTGTTGAATATTCACTTGTTTTGGAGGTTTCCACCTGTCAAGGAAGGTTCGAATGGTCTCCTAGGAGTTTATTGGACCTGAGGGACACGTGTTCCATCTCTATATCAATCAAGATGACATGTTTCAAATGCCATTTATCATAATAGACAAAATCCCAAACAAATAGGAATTTGTTAGGATTTTGTTGGAATCTTATGTAACAAGACTCCTAAATGGAGGAGGATCCTATGTAACTTCTTGGTTTTGACCTCCTTATGGTATAAAGATATTATTCACTATAAATGAAAGGGTTTTTGATGAGAAAAGGGTTGGATTCATGAACCAATAGAGGAGAGAGTTCGAGGAGAAGTTTTAGTTGCTCATTTGTAAGCCTAAGGGCGTGTTTCTAATGACATTTTCTTCCATTAAAGATTCATGAGAGCTATTATCAGATTTTCTTCTTTGTTTTTCCATTTCTTTGTTATCTTCTTGCTTGAATATATTGCAGGTTTTGAGGGTCATAGATACCATTTATTGATGGATTCATGAACAACATAGGATATGTTGTAGCTTGCCCATTAAATCATTGTTCATTGTTTAAGAAAATATTTATTTTTTGTAGAAAGGATCTTTGTATAACAAATGTTCTTCCTTTTTTCATATTCATTATGCTTCTACTCATAATTATATATCCCTTTTTCTAATATACATTTTGTTTTCCTTTTATCTGTAGGATGTTATCAGTCCATGCTCCATGGAATGCCTCTATAGACATTTTTCTACCCTCTCCCTTTCTTTCTCAATATTGTTGATCCACCTACTCAAATCATTTTAATCCATTTATATTTTGATGGGTATTGGGCTTGCACTTACAACAATATAAGTGTGACTCTCAATGCTAACATTTTTTGCATTGTTTCTGGGGACGGAAGTGAAGAAATCTTCCTTGTGAGAATGACAATGATCAAATCCATCTCTTGATGGTAGACAAGAGCAGGACACCAGCTTGACTGCAATCTTCTACCTGACAACTCCAACTTCATAATAGATGAATATAAGAGAGACTCCACTGGTTTGAAATGGACAATATTATTTCTCAGAGGTATGCATTTTGTGATTTCTCAAATATATCTAGTTTTCCAAACCCCTTGCTTGATAGAAGTGAATGGGAAGGATGCCTTCCTAGGTTTAGAGGGGAAAATTGGGAAATGTCAGCTGAGTTTTTACTAGATTTTCACAAGTGCATACTTAAGCTGAAATTTATACATGAAGATGTCCTTATCAAATTGTTTACATACTCTTTATATGGAGTAGCTCGTGATTGGTCTAGATCACTCATGGTTCCATGTATTACTTCACTAAGACATTTTCATGTTGCATTTCGTTTGTTTTGCAAAGAAAAATTTGCAGCTGATTTCTTTTATCAAGAATGTAGTTATGAATCCGATTTACTGAGTAAAGGATCAAATAGTCATAAAGAGTATGTTGCAAAAGAAGACACTTTTCATTATGATAAAGAGGATGGTGATCTTCAAAGTGATAGCCATAATGTAGATACTTTTGAAATTGTATCAAATGTATCTATTGTTTTAAGTTGTCATGAAAATCAAATTGTTTCCTTTGAGTATTCAAATGATAAATATAATATCTTTAAATCACATACAGATCTTATTAGAATCCAACCAATATATGATAATGAAGAAGATAAGGAAGAATTGCAACAACAGTTGGAATTCTCTTTATCACCTATTGATGAGAAGAAAACTCCAAGGATCAGCGAGGAAATGTCTATCATTTCTCTACCTGCACTTACAAAAGACATCAAAAAACATATAAGTACTTATGAAGTATACGAGGACCATAATTTTATTGATGAATCATCCTTCACAGAGGAGCAATATGGTTTTCTTAACCAACTAGAAATGTCTTTTCATAAGTTTCACGATCCTGTGGATTTTTACATAGAGTAATATTTTTTAAAGGTTTGTAATGATCCAGTTGTTGGTGTGATTTCAGATCATAGTTGTAAGTATCCATTTATGACTAACCTCTTGCTACAAGCTTCATATCACTTGAAAATTATTTCGAACAGTTGCATGGAAGGAGGTATTTTTATCAGTTCGATACTCACCTGGATGCATTGGATGACTTCAATTAAGCAAAGAAGCTCAACTAGATAGATTAGTGTAGGGATGTATATAAATAAGATTTTTGTGCAAGCATTTGATTTGCAGTGAGTAATTTTCAGTTTTCAATAAGGGGCAGAGGTTATCTCAGGCATACATGTTTTATGCACAGAGATGGAATGGATAAGGAAGTGGAACTACATGTTCTTGGCAACTCACAGGGAGCATGCCATCCTTTATGGAGCCAGATGTTAACACATATGATTGATCATGTAAAGGAGGATTTATGGTTTTTAGATCCTACAATTTAACCATTTCTCCAAACATTATGTCATACCATCAAATAACATCCTCCTATAATTGTGCAATCTATATTTGAGTTGGCGTTGCGAATTGGCGTTGCAAACTAGTTAAGGAGGAGCGCGGTAGCTTGGATAGGTTGCAGGCACTCACGTTAAGACTTACCAACATCCACAGAAGCCTTAGGTCCATCAGGTACTCCATGATAGTTTTCATCCTGTTTGAAGGTCGAGAAAGTGGATTTGGATTTTTTTTCCTTTTGGCGCTGCGAACTGGCAGATAGGTGCTGTGAACTTCGTTGTGAACTCATTTCCTATAAGAGATGATTTTACAGATTTGATCATAAATCCAAAATGGTGATGTGGGTTTTTCTAAGTTTGTTTTTGGAGGATCGTGATAATTGTATTGACTTTCTATCCAAATTCTAGCTTGACCCAGTTTGTAGTTCGAGATATATAATTAAAACACCAGTGCACTGCAAATTGGTGCTCCAAACTCTCTATTTTGCATAATTGTTGGATATTCACCTTGTTTTGAGGTTTCCACCTATCAAGGAAGGTTCAAATGGTATCCTAGGAGGTTTTTGGATATGATGGGCATGTGTTCCATATCCATATAAATCAGGATGACTTGTTTCAAAAGACATTTATCATCATAGACAAAATCCCGAAAAAATAGGAATGTGTTAGGATTTTGTTGGAATCTTTTGTAAGAAGACTCCTAAATGGAGGATGATCCGATGTAACTCAATGGTTTAGAACTCATTAGGGTATATATAGATTATTCACTATAAATGAAAGGGTTTTTTTATGAGAAAATGGTTGGATTCATGAGCCAAGATAAGAGAGAGCTAGAGGAGTAGTTTTAGTTGCTCATTTGTAAGTCTGAGGGTTTGTTTGTAATGACATTTTCTTCCATTAAAGATTCATGAGAGATATTTTCAGATTGTCTTCTGTTTTTTTCCATTACTTTGTTATCTTCTTTATTGAATATATTGTGGGTTTTGAGGATCATATCTGTTGAATTTTCAATGAGTTATGGCTCATGCATTTTATTAAATTTTTCGTTTAGCTTTTTACTTGAACCATAACTACTGCTGCAAACCAAGATCACAAGAATAATAACCATGCATAAGAACACAAGAAGTATCTTGGGAAACCCTTCTCAATAAGGGAATAAAACCCAACCAATCCTTTCCTATATTCTTCAAGAGAAAGACCTCCCACACCATCACCAAATATAGCACACAAGAGGGTGCTGTAATTTTCATAATTTCATACCATAACTTCTGAAATCATGAGATGACACAATTTTGAGTATGTTTCCTCAATGGGGATTCAAATTTATTTATATAATACTTACCACATCAAATGATGTGTCTATTGGCACAATAGGGCCGACCTCAATAACTCAAAATATAATTAATAATTACCATATTAATTATCTTTTACATTAATTATCCTTTACAATATGGTGGGGCTGACCTACACCTTTTAAATCAAAAATAGGGTTACAGGTAAGTCTGGCTCTTGGAAAATATAACAAGGGATCTCATACACCCTCTAGTTCTCATCCACTAGGGGCACATCCATCTATGCTCAGCCACAGGGATGTCCACATCTCTATCTCACTGGCTCTCATAAGATAACCACACTCACTAGTGCTCAACCACTAGGATCATGTTCACATGTGCTCAACCACAAGCATGTCCAACTCAACAAATCTTCTTTATCACTACGTTACACAGGAAAATCATCTAGAGTATCACATCATCTGAACTCTTTGCTCAAAGGAGGATAATACATCGTTTCATCTCTGTCTCAGAGTGATGCACCCAACTCAAGGGATTTTCCACACATTCACCTGTGCTCAGCCACAAGAACGTCCAACTCAACAGAACTTCTCTCTCTCTGCATTACATAGGAGAATCATCTAGAGTATCATCTCAACTCTTTTCACGGAGGAGAACAATAAACACATCACATGGGCTCCTTCACCCCTCACAGGGGTACACAACATTCCATATCGTTCTCAGAGAGGAAAAACACACCCAACTCATGGGCTTCCTCACCCCACACAAGGGCACACAACATTCCTTATTTGTCTCAAAGAGGAACCAGAAACCCAACTCATGAGCACACCGAACTCATGGGATTTGTCTCAGGACAAATTACTCAGTCTGTGTCCTGGAGGATGTCTCATGCAGTTTTAATAATCAACAATATCTTCCACTGATTTATGGATTCATGAACATCAAAGGATCTGTTGTATCTTTCCCATTAAATCATTGTTCATTGTTTAAGAAAATCTTTATCTATTGCAGAAAGGATCTATGTCTAATGGATGTTCCTTATTTTTTCATATTCACTATGCTTCTACTCATCATTATATATCTTTTTTTTCTTATATACAGTTTGATTTCCTTTGATATGTAGGATGTTATGACTCCATGCCCAATGGAATGCCTCTATAGACGTTTTTCTACCCTCTCCATTTCTTTCTCAATCTTGTTGATCCACATACTCAAACCATTTAAATCCATTTATATTATGATCGGTATTGGGCTTGCACTTATAGTATTCTAAGTGTGATTCTCAGTGCTAACATAGGGCACCTCAATTATTGCAATGGTTTATTCTTGTATGTTGAGTTAATTTTATCAGTTTATTTGTGGATCAGATAGTGGATAAACTGGACAACATAAGGTGTTGGTTACATTTTTAGAACAGGTTTCTAAAACACTCAACTTAGTCAATGATATCCATTCTGATCAATTAGATGAAAAAGATATAAAATAGAAGAAAAGAGAAGCTACAATTTTCAAAATCTGTTCACTTACAAAGAAGACTTTCCAATCCCAAATATCATTTAGAGACTAGAAAGAAAACTTAAATACAAATATTGTGACACGTGATTAAAACAAAAAAATATTTACTGGTGTTAAGCATGTAACAAGATAAATCAAATGTTTTGCAAAAGATTAAAATGCATTCAAATAGAACAGAAGAAATATAATATGATAATAAGATAGTCTAACCATCATAATGTATTTTCCATTGAGTGGAAAATGTAATAGATTCCCAATTATTATAATATAGACCAATATGCCCCTTTGTGTGACAAAAAACAAACCCCAAATTCCTTCCAAGAGGAAGCCCCCTTTGTTCTTCATTCATCTTTCTTTTTACAAAATTACAGAGCTTAATTCCCTGTAACCAATTCAAAACAAGATTATAAATAAATGGATATATTCCCATTTTTATAGCAGAACATCAAGATTTAGGTTGATTTAATGAGGTGGAAGCTCTGGAAAATTGTTGGCATAGGGGAAGATCTAGGGTTCAACACTCAAGAGCGCACCGAAAAATCCCTAACTACCGGACCTTTCGGCAACACCTGCGAAGAAGATGAAGTCTCACCTGAGGTAGAGGCAGGGATGGTTGCAGGACTCAGGTGTCTGCAACCTTAGATGAGACACAGATTTTTGGTTATCTTTCTTACAATGCACTTAGCATTAGTTATTCCTTAACATACATTCATTAATATACTTCGCAAAATTCACAGAGCATCGCAGTGAATACTTATATTAAGAATGATTCAATACTTATCTACAGAAATATATGTTAGACTCAACTGATCAAGAACTAATCATCTCATATATCAGATCTAATGTTCATTCATTCATCAACAACATAGAGCACAAGTAGATCTACTTAATCACATCAAGTACTTAGCCAAGAAATAGATAAATACATAAGAGTGAAGCACAAACCATTATACACATAGCTACCGTGGTTCACCCCCACCCTGGGGATACGTCCATAAAGTCTTCTTTATATTATCTTGGTCAAGAACTTACAACATAGAGCTTCAATGACTCTTACTTCGCACAGGACAGAAGGTCTGCGCAGCTCGCTAAATCCCTCTTCTTGCACTAAGCAACAACCTCCTCTTATTTCTTACATTGCCTATCTATTTATAGATTACAAAATGGGCCTAAACATGGGTAGACCCATGGGTCGACATCCATTTCCCATTACATCAACACAAAACCCTAAAATGGACCTAAAAATAGGTCTTGCTTCCTTAATTTCTATTTCGTGTTGCGCTCCATCTTTGGCAAGCTGTTACAGTCCCCAAAACTGGTCAAGTATGACCAAGTACTCTTCAAAACTTGGTCAAGGGATAAAAGGCCCCCAAAACTCACCTGTGACTCATTCTGAGTCACTTAGGTCTGGCCAATTCCGTTTTGAATGCCTCGAGCTTGGCTTGAGTGGCTTCGACCTGTTGCAGTGCGACAACCTCTTGTTTAGTAAATTCCTGGATTACTGTGTCATTGAGCGGCCCTTCTAGGAGTTGTTCTACAGTGATGGAACCCTGTTCGAGTACAACTCCCTGGCTTTCAAGTTTGGCGAACAATTGACATGCCTTCTCTTGGAGTGGTTGCAGTCACTGAGAAACTTCCATTACTTTACTTTGTAGCATGTGTACTTGTTGTTGGGTTGTGAATTTCTCTACGAACCTCTTCATTCTTTTGACTGGGGTCACAGACTTCAGTTGCGCTTGTAGAACATCTACATGCTGCTTTTCTTTGTGGAGTTGGGCCTCCAATATCTGCAACTCTAGATTCTTTGTGAGGGTTTCATAGGTCTAGGTGCTTCTGGTGCTTAGTTGCCTACATTCCAAAATTCAAATTTTTTAATCGGTCGACTGTGCTTCGAGAAGTGGCCTCTTTTAGATCTCTTATCTCTTGGGGTGTCTCAGGAACGGTGCAGAGTTCTAGGTCCATGATGTGTTGTTGAAGTTGTTGGATTACTTCTTCCAGCTAGGTCACCTACTGCAGAAGACGATCTTCCATCTCAACTTCTATGATTGTCATAGAGCGTAGTGCCTTGTGAACTCTTTCTTATGTTTCAAGTTGCTCTGCTAGCAACTGGTCCTTGCTCTGTTGTAACTGGGATTTTTCCTCCTCCCATTTTTCTTGTAAGTCAAGTTTCTCTTGTTCTTCCTTTCTCTATTTCTCTTCATGTGCACTCTGCGCTTTCTCCAAAGCCTAGGTGGCTTTCTCTATGTCTTATTGAGCTCGTCGAAGGCAAGCTTCGACTTTCTCGGTGATCTGTCGTAACTGTGTGGGCTCATCACTTGTTCCTAATTTTTCCATTGTTAACGAAGCCGTAGAAACTGCTTGGCTAGACTAAAGTGCCTGTTGTGCTTCCTTGAATTTTCTCTTGATCTGGTGGAATAGTTCCTCCTGCTTTGCTTCTTTCTTTTCCATGAGCTCTAATGAAACATCATTTAGTGCGACAATTAGGAAGTCAAAGTCATCTGGGGTAAGAGTAGTCTTAATCATGGTTCGGGTGGCCTTAGTTTTCTTTCTGGATGAGAGCCTCGGTGGGTAGTTTTCCTTTTCTTGGAGGGATCTTCCTCATCTCTAGGCAGGGTAACCTCGCCTTTGATCTGTTCAACTTCTATGCCCCCTAGTTCTTCCTCTTCACCTCCCTTTGCAGGTGATAGCGAAGTAGTCTTCATGGATGTGTTGTGGATATCTTGAACTTCCACATCCTTATTAGTCTTGCGCAGTCCTGGTGTATCCGGCATAGCTTCAGGGCTATCTACGTCGAACATCTCTGTGGGATCTACTGCAACAAGGAGGTGTGTCAACCATTCCTTGGTAATCTCCTCCAGGTCATCTTTTGTCAGCTTGTAATATGACTGGAGTTGTTGTTTGTGCTCATCTGTGCGCACCATGATGTAAGTGAAGTGACGATCTGCGTTGAATTTCATCAAAGGTCGAAACCTGTGAAGAGTGTTGGGTGTAATGCACGGTGTAGACTAAATGGAATTCCTCAACTGAATGTAGTATGCATGGAAGATGGCATTAGATTGCCAATTTTTGTTCATTTCGTTGGAGTACCACCGCGTACAGAACTTCATGGCCAGAGGTTTGAAGGGTTCGATCTCCGGAAACATGTCTCCCTCGGGTATTTCCCACGCGATGAAGGTGATGAGTATGAGCAACCAGCTAAAGTGGAACTCATACCCTTGGTCTTGCACTTGTCTATAGTCAAGCTCTAGCTGATTTATAAGATATTCGCCCAGTTATTTTGTAGTCCCTCCGCGGACTTCCCTGCGAGGTCAACTACAAACCCAATCACCTTTGTAGGTCTCTTTTTTCAGACTAACTTGCCTGCAATCAGCTGGCAACCAAAGCGTACTTTTTCATTCTCAATGGAAGATACCTTGTAACCTCACGTGCCTTTCTCTAGATCGCCATATGTGTATTTTATTCATTGAGCAAGAGCATGATCTGCAATCTTTCCAAGGTACAATTCCTGCGGGTCAGGGCCCTGCATGCTTAGCCCAGTGATTCGATTGATCAGAATCAGATCCACAGTGATGCGTCGATCCAACTATAGATATCCTTTGTGGTAGCATGACAGCAACAGTCGATCACAGGAATTTACTTCCTAATTCCTCCCGAAATGTGGAATCTTCATTACGTTGAGGAGGGTTGACTATGCAAGGTTATGGGTCCATTGTTGTGGTACAATATTGGGGTTATTTCCTTTTGTAATAGTCAAATACTTGTGTGGGGCTAGCATATTGTATACCTTGCGATCTCCAAGGTTAAAATCACTGAATTTCAGGGTGTGAGCTTCTCCTAGTCAACATGAACTATGCGCACCCCTTTCGGGAGGTACACAATGACTACAACATAGTCAAATTATTTGGGTACAGAGTCTCGATTCATTGGTTCTCTTAGTGGTGGAATATATTTAGGCAAGATGCTTGGGATCATCTTCACAGTGGCGAAGTTGTTTCCAAAATTAGATCATCTTTCTGAAGGCAGTCTGGATGGTCCTGCTTGGGCAATGGAAGGGGAAGCTGGAAGTGCACCTGAGGACAATGCCTATACACCTGTAGATATTCCATGTTCTGACATGACTCTCTCAGTCATTAAATCAATTAGAACTTCTTCAAAAAATTTCTCAGCAGCGCTGAGCTCATTCGACATACAAATTTGGGTCAACGGGATCGAGTGCAACATGGATTCAGAGATGACAGTGAATAGTAAGGAAATGATCTCAGGGTAAGTAAATATCATGGTTTTTGCTTTAGATTTTCAGTTGGAAAAAAGTATTCTCATTGCGTGGCGCGACAGGTTAAGTAGGCAATCTCAGCAATGGTATGCTTGCAATAGACCTGTGGCCTTAAATATCTATGATCTGCTCTTTTGTTCTTCAATCAAGTGCGTGATCCTTCCAGTCATAAAGTCTTTTAACTCTTGCTTGTTTTGTTCTAAATATTTTTCTTCTTCTCTTTGTCTGGCTTGTTCTCTATCAATCCAGGGTTTTCCTATGAGCATGGTAAACGGGGCAGTGTCTTCAACAAATTTAAAGATCTCAAAGTCTTCCTTTGTCGAGGTTCCATTGACAGTCATAGGTATCTGGGCGAGCCTTCCACATAGGGTTACTAGCTTTCCTCTGAAGAAACGGGTTCCTCCTAGGGAAGGGCTCATGGCAAGCTTCCCTATAGCTTCCCAAGTTCTTTCTGGCATAATGTTTAGTTTCTCTTCTTCATCAAGAGTACACTCAATGTCAAAGTCCCCTATTCTTGCTTCGATTTTCTCCTTTTCTTTGAAGATATCTGATAGCCTAACATGTCAGTGGTCATTCAAGGTATCTTTCATATGTAGCAATATGTTTTCTGATTCTTTCTAGGTTTCTGCTATAATCTTGGTCTCTTAATCTCCCTCAGGGTTGGCTTGTTCCATATTCATCTTCTCAAGCCTAGCAATCATTCTAGGGCAATCCAATACTTCATGGTACATAGCCTTGCAACAGAGGAAACTAAGTCTTCTCCCAGAGCATTCTCTAGCAAGATGTCTTGGTCGTATGCAACTATAACAGAGGGATAATCCTCTCATCTGTTTAAATGTTCCCCAACTCCTTCTCGACTGTGCACCAGGATCATGGTGGCTAGCCTGCAATTTTTTTTTTCTAGGATCTTGCATCCACTTGTTAGTCCAGACATTCTTTCGATGCATAGGTATAACATATCTATCACTATATTTATCAGATCTATTCATATCAAATTTTCTTTCATCTATTAATGCCCTAGTTTTGAATCTAGGACATAATCTATCAAACATACCTAGATTCATGCTTTAGAAACAAAAAAAAAAAAAAATCACTTATCTTACTTCTATAGAGCACAAAGCTTCCAGATCTAAGACTTTTAACTATTCTTACCTTTATAAGAGCACAAAGATTACATATCTTACTTATTTCTTTGCAGATCTGACTTCTTTTCTTTATATTTGACCTCTCTTTCTTCATATCTAACCTCTCTGACCTCTCTTTCTTCATATTTGACCTCTTTTCTTGGCACAAATCTTTGTAGGTCAAGTATAATACTGCACACTAGGGAAACAGATCTACGCACAGAGCTTAGTTCGCACAAATATTTTTCTTCTTTAGTTCCCAGCAATCACAGTTCTGGTCCTGGAAACAGAACCATTTGTTGGCATAGGGGCAGACCCAAGGTTCAGCGCTCAAGAGCACACCAACAAAGCCCTAACTACTGGCCCTTTCGGCAACACCTGTGAAGCAGATGAAGTCTCACCCAAGATAGAGGAAGGGGTGGTTGTAGGACTCAGGTGTATGCAACCTTAGCTAGGACACAGATCTGTGGTTATCTTTCTTACAATGCACTTAGCATCAGTTATTCCTTAACGTACATTCATTAATATACTTCACAGAAGTCATAGATCATCACAGTGAATACTTATACTAAGAATGATTCAATACTTATCTACAGAAATATATGTTAGACTCAAATGATCAAGCACTAAAAATCTCATATATCAGATCTAATGTTCATTCATTCATCAACAATATAGAGCACAACTAGATCTACTTAATCAAATAAATCACTTAGCCAAGAAACAAATAAATACATAAGAGTGAAGCACAAACCGTTATACACACAGCTACCATGGTTCACCCCCAGCCTGGGGCTATGCCCACAAAGTCTTCTTTATATTATCTTGGTCAAGCAATTACATCATGGAGCTTCAATGACCCTTACTTCGCATAGGACAAAATGTCTATGCAGCTCGCTAAATCCCTCTTCTTGCACTAAGAAACAACCTCCTCTTATTTCTTACATTGCCTATCTATATATAGATTACAAAATGGGCCTAAACGTGGGTAGACCCACGGGTTGACATCCCTTTCCTGTTACATGAACCCAAAACCCTAAAATGGACCTAAACATAGGTCTTGCTTCCTTAATTTCCGCTTCACGTTGCACTCCATCTTTGGAAAGATGTCGCAGTCCCCAAAAGTGGTCAAGTATGACCAAGTACTCTTCAAAAATTGGTCAAGGGCCAACAAAAATCTAGAAAAAATCAGCAAATATGGAAAAACTCAGCCCTAAAATTCCACTTGTACCTCCATCATGATTTAGGTTTTTGGGAAACATCCCACAAGTTAGCTAAAAAGGACCATTCTACAAGTGGGTTTTTAACGTTTTTTCCAAATGCTTTTCCATTTTCTCGAAAAGAGTGTGCAAAGTTGACTACAAAAAACAGTCACCTACTGGAAATTCTGTATCTTTCTTCATTTTTTTTCTATACCTTGGAATTTTGAATTTCCAGATCTCTATTTTTTGGATACATCCCTTGTTTCTCCATTGGGAACTATTTCTATAGTTGGTTGTTCAAGACACAAACTAGCAACATTACTTTTTTTCTCTCTAAATAATTCATTATTTAAGCTTTAATCATTTCCCCTCCAATGTTAATATCACCAAGGCTAATTGTATTGTCTCTTTGAGAATTTTTTTCTTCCAAGTTAGATGGTGAGGAATCTGCAGACTCTTTAGTTTACACTAACACACATGTAGGATCAATGATTTTTTTATTGCTAAATGCCAAGTTTCTTGGCTTTTCAACTATTAAATTTGATGACTGAGTAGAGTTTGCAATGCTATCACACTTACAAAAAATGACAATTGACAATCTTCTTGGTGTGGTTGGTGCATATATAATGTTGGTGGAAATCATATCCTCCTTTCCATCATCTCTAGAGGAGACCACAGTTTGTATTGTTTCTTCAATTCCTCAAGTGGACTTAGACATTGTTTGGATTATTGATGACTGTTGACTAAGAATTTCAGTAGAAGAAGGGTATGGTTTCAGTTGTATCCAGATTACATTCATGATCAAATGAGACCAAATTTGATGCCACTTCCTAGGAATGAATATATGTCTTCTTTTCTTTCTCAATGCTTGTTATGAGTTCATTAGCACTTATACAACCTTCATACTACCACAATAGGCTTCCATTATATCCAATAGCTAACAAAGCTATAACATATTTATGTGGAAGGAATGATGAAAAATGAACAACATCTATGCTTCCTTCTAGAAGATATAGGAAAACACGGTTTTTAGGAAACAACTTAACCACCTCTGAATCCTGCAATGTGGAATACTAAAGATGAACAAACATATCACCAAAATATCCAATATATACTAGTATAATCTTCCTCCATACCTTGGATGCAACTATTTCCTAGGACACAAATCCTTTAAATTCTATTGATGACAATGAAACCTCCATCATCTAGTTGAGGGGATTCAACTTTAGACACCACATTTTTCCTTTTATTCTTTCTATTTTTTCTAAGCTGTGAATTTTTTTCAAATTGTATGTCAAGGGTTTCTTGTACATGATCAATATCTATGTTTTTAAGAGATGATTGAATTTCCTCTAACATTTGTTTGGTTCTCTTCCCGGTATAAACCTTATCACATTCCACAAACCCTTGTTTCAAAACTCAGGACGCTACAGGATTACCTGTATATTTTCATTACCATTTTTATCCCAAATTACAAACAGGTTAGGGTTCATGTTTGGTCATTATATTAATATCATCATGATGCTTCGACACACCAAATTTGAAACAAACCCAGTTCATGATTTCTGAGAAAAACATAAAATTGCTGTAGGTGACAGTGGCTCATTTATCAAAAATATGGATTAATTCGACTTGGAATTAATTTGTTTTTTTCATCTTACTCTAATGCATGTCCCCTCCAAATATTATAGAGAATGGATGCACGGTATGAAAGATATGGTCAAATCAAATTTACAGTGGAACTTTGAACTCCCTGTACAAATTTCTGCAAGATTTCATGCCAGGCTTCTAATAATTCAATCGCATTTGGTTCCAATTGAAAACATCAACCTCCTTTTTAGTCAACATACTATTGGATTCACTCTCTATTTCACCAACAAATGTTAGGGCTTCACCTTACTCAGACTTCTAAGAATGCCTGAATTTATTGAATTACAAGTAGAAATGAATTTGTGTTCATGCATAGGAATCCAATAATCATTTAGATATGCCATAATTGAATTCTATAACCATTTTCACAATATTGTGCATGATTTTTGGCTTGCTGTCACAATCCTCATATTTGAAATACACTTAAAACAATGATTTCTCTCGTGTGCTACAAGAATGGAAACATTATTGTAGCATCATTTTCATTCCTTTAACTTTAGAGAAAATGCACTTAAAAATAAACATATGGGATGTGACACATCTCTTTCCATGCATAATTTCAAATTATCATATAAGAGGAAAATGAAAAGAAAATCAAACCAAAAAGAGAGAGGCAAAGTTTTAAAAGGTGCAATCAACAAAGACAAATAGGCTCAAGACAGGTTTTGATAGAATAGGCTGAAATTTTTAAGAATAGAAAGGTGGTAATAGGTGTTGGATCATGTTGTCATTGATGCGAATGGTTTGATTGATTGATGTCATTGATTGATATCAAGTGATTGATTGATGTCAAAGGATTGATTGATTGATGATTGATGTAATATAATGTGTATTGTCCTTGATGAGAATGCATAGATGAAGATGGATCAATGAATTGTCATTGATACATGATGAAGATGGATCGATGTGGTTTCATTTGTATATGATGCATTGTTGGAAAAATGTATAGATGACTCATTATTGTCTTATCATGATTGATAAGGTGCACAAATGGATGAACTCCAAAGTGGTCCCCTTATGGTGAAATCCCTCACGGGAAGACACTTTGCAGATTGAGTTATCCTAGAAGAATGGTTGGAGAACCCATGCTCTCATTATTGTCTTATCATGATTGATAAGGGGCACAAACAGATGAACTCCAAAGTGGTCCCCTTATGGTGAAATCCCTCATGGGAATATGTTTTGCGGATTGAGTTATCCTAGAAGAATGGTTGGAGGACCCATGCTTGTATGTGGAATAACGAGATGAAGATCAAGGAAATTGTTGGTGAAACTATCGTAGATGGTAGTGATTGTCATGTCATTTCTGGTGGTATGTGGAATGTCACATAACTCCTCATGGTTTGAGAGTTATGGCCTTACGAATATGAAGGACCCCCACATGAAGGCTTGAAGCCCCCAAGGTCAAAGAATTCAAAGTGACCTAAAAGAAGAAATCATTATTTAAATGATAAATTAAAGTGACAAAGTTAAGGTGGATTATTTAAATAATAAATAGAAGTGACAAAATCAAGAAATGATAAAGTAAGGTGACAAAATCAAGAAGGAATATTTATGGAAAGTGGTTAACCCTAAAAATAAGGAAAATAAGTTAAGTGACCTAGAAATGGGTTAATATTATTTAAATGATAAATTAAAGTGA